>MOOZ01000383.1:60739-91828 GCA_002930495.1 Cecropterus lyciades
GTCCAGCTGATTTCTTCAAGAAGGGCATCAATAAGCTACCAATGCGTTGGCAAAGATGCATTGATTGTATGGGTGATTACTTTGATTAATAGAAATTAAAAATATAGAATAAAATACGCTTCATGAAAAACAGCAATTTCATAGGTAAAGACCTATTATTGTAATGATTTATGCTAATAATAATATTTAATTATATACAAAAATACTTACAGTCTCTCATTTTATCCTCAGGGAACCCCTGCCTCCTTAGCTCATACACCAAGCCACATCTGGTAAAATGTTTGCATTCGAATTCACAAAAAAAGTTAAACAAAAGCACTAAAAGTACAGTACGAATCATTGTTGGTTTTTGTAAAAATATCGTCCTCTCGACCCCGATGTCAATAGTGATATGATTTCGTGTACAATCGGGCCACTGTAACAACAAAAGTATTTCGATAATACTTTAAATTTGGCACAGAACTTAAATTTACTCGTAGCGAAAACAATGACAACGCACGCAATAACAATGTGTATTTTTTAATAGCTAGCTATAAAAAATACAATACTACTACTAATATAATATAAGACCGGGGTTTCTCAAAGTGGGGTACACGTACCCCTTGGGGTGCGCATGGTAATCATAAGGGGTACGCAACAAAATTAACGAAATGACGGCTAGTTAGATAATGACGCACATTCAACAATTAAAATTAAAGTTTCTCTTAGATCAAGCCCAAATATCTTAGTAATTAACGTCACATATCCATTTCCCCTTCATTAGTAATAATTATATTACTTTAATCCTTTATTATTATTTTACTTTACCTGGAGCAATTTTTACAGAGCTTCTGCGTAGTTTTTAATAACGAAAAGAGGTACGCGGAGCCATAAGTTTGAGAAACCTTGGCTATGACTATGCATATGTTATTATCGAATTATCGATAAAGGTCACCTAGTTTCTGAACATATTTCTCATCCTAGTGTGAGTGGGGACACGCCCGCCTCCCCACCTATAAACGCCCATGGTTGTAATTACTGTGATTTAATTTTGTCTGTTAAGCCTTTTTCTCAGGTTGTCTTCCTCATCTTTACATTTATTCAAATAAAATGCCTAATAATCAAACTAAGAAACACACCCAATATATTGACTCACCCAATATATCTATATTGACTCATCAAAACAGATCTTATTAGTCCAAACTCCAGGGTTTTACTACTGAAGAGTTCCACTATCCACCTCGTTGCCCTATCATCAGCTCCGCTCCATGGTGCCAAAATTATAGTATGGACATCCGAACTACATATTGATACTTTCATTTCAAAACGACAAGAAAAGTTGATTCAATGACTTTGCAGGTTGGATTACATAAATATGTAAGTTTCTACAAATGAAGATTATAAAAGCGTATTAAAAGAAAACTACATACAACAAATGTACCTACCGGTTTTTGAATTCGAAGATATAGGTTACTCATTATTTAGGTATCATTGCAAAACAACATAGTTACGTCTTTCAAAACAATAACATTTTATCAACATTATAAAATGTATATGCATGTCAATACATGAACATACAATGAGAGAAAAACTGTTGCCAGAGACCAGAGACCAGCATTTCGATTGTGATTTCTTACACATGCAAGATTGACCATGAAGTTCCATATAATGAATCAATATTGATGACTATAGAATATGTATAATAGGAATATGTCTTCATCGACGTCCCATTATCGTGTTCATTACTCTCAAAGACATGAGTGACTTGTGTTCGTGCCGCCGGGATTTAAATCGATGAGAAAAATGGCATACTTTTGACACTTTTTTCGCCGACTTAAATTACTGATATACTTAATTGATATACATATTATTGCGCCCCCGGCCGTAAGTAGGGGCGGCAAAACTGACAAGCTTATTTTGCTCAAAGATTATTCTCGCAGACTTAAATTACTCAAAAAGTGTCATCATACTTTTGACACTTTTTTCACCGACTTAAATTACTAAAAAAGTGTCATACTTTTGACACTTTCTTCGCCGACTTAAATAACTTATATACTTAATTAACAATCTTTGAGCAAAATAAGGTCGTCAGTTCTGCCGCCCCTAATGACGGCCGGGGGCGCAACTTGAGTTTTAAAGCTTTGAATATACAAAAATATTCCTTATTTAATACCAAAAAGAAGATCTTCTTTTTCGACAATAACTTGTTTTTTAAATGTTGAACACCCTAAACCTCATCTGCAACGTCCATATTAAGGAAAGGAAATACGTTAAAAAAATAACAATAATCTTTAAAAACATTTATTCTACTAAAACTTAAATTATGAGATATACCCTTATCTAATACCAGTGTGTAAATATTTATTATTTAGACTTTAATTTACACGTAATTATAATTTGACAATTTTAAATACTTCTATTTTTAATTTTCTCTTCAATTTTCTTCCTTGCTTCAACTGTCTTTTGCAATAATGTATTATCCATAGATTTAATCTGAAAAAACAGTCAACATTTTTTTATGATATTACTTTAGATTACTACAACAGATTAATTTAGTAACTAAATATAATAGCATCGAACTGAGATTTTCAAGTTGTTTGCTATTTTTTTTTCATTATTTAATAAACAACGTCACCATTAAAATTGAGTGGAGTATTTGTGATTACAATTTGTAAATGGCTTCCACAAAACAGAACATATAAATAGAGTTACTAGTGTACAAAGCGCATTTTTTTTTGTGACTGAGTTAAATATGTAGGTTTTTTATTATACTTACTTCGAGCGTAAAACTGTCCTGAATCTTAGCAAGTTTCTCCATACAATCTGCCTTCTCTTGCACGTACGTGGAGGTCAACTCTTTGATTTGTTGCGTACGTTGGATAAGTTTATTGCATCTCTCCTTGCATTTCTTATCTTTTGCTTCTATATCACGTAAGTTGCTGTAAATAATAAATATTTTAGGAGTTTACTCCTTAACAATCGATTATCATATAAGGCGCCCGGTACGAGAACAATATGAGGAGTAAATCTAATGATCACATGACCTCGTTACTTTTTTTGTGCGCAACTTATTGTGCGCA
Organism: Cecropterus lyciades; assembly: GCA_002930495.1. Taxonomy (NCBI): domain Eukaryota; kingdom Metazoa; phylum Arthropoda; class Insecta; order Lepidoptera; family Hesperiidae; genus Cecropterus; species Cecropterus lyciades. The sequence goes on from MOOZ01000383.1 coordinate 63,799, forward strand.
CCTTTCCCTTTTTCATCTGTCGCATCGATGGCGCTGTTTACAACAATTGAAACTTACTTCAAGTTTTTCATCCGTCGCATAGATGGCGCTGTTTACAACAATTGAAACTAATTGAAATATAATTTTATAAACTCTAGTCGTGCGTCGGAGCTGACACACAATTTTTTTTTAATAATTTATGAACCAATAACAAAACAAAAAAAATGATGACGATCTTTGGTCTGATAATATGAACCCTTTTTTTTTCATTTATTACAGTAGTAAGTATCCTATGTATTAAACCAAGTCATAAACTATCTGTGTGTCAAATTTAAGCGAAATCCGACCAGTAGTTTTTGCATATCAGTTTAAGAAACATACACTCATCCTCACAAACTTTAGCCTTTACAATATTAGTATGATATACTCACGTTTCTTCCAACGTCTTCTCCTGTTGCCTCTTGATATCAGCTTCCTGGATGGTCTTGGTGGCTGCCACCCTCGCTGCAGTGGTCTCAGCCAACTGCGCCTCCAGCTCACTGAGCTCCATTTTTAGTACGTCCAATTCACCCTCCATGCTATCTGAGTCTAGGTCACCGTTCTTGTAATCCCTGGCAATAATAAGTTGTTATATTGTAAATTAAGTACCGAGTACCATACCGTACAGTACCGTCCTGTGACACCTATTTTTTTTTTATTTACAAAAAACGCAAATGCAAAAAGCAAAATTCCTACGTGTACATACATTTTAGAAGATTGAAAAGAAAAATAAAAAAAGATTTTAAAAACCTTTCTAGTTGCATCATTTGTTTTTCGTATTTGCATCAAAACCCTTAGATTTGACATTAAGATTGCCTAAAACATCACCATATTGGGGCGTATTGGATTTAAATCTGACACTAATTATGTATTATCATTATCAAATTATCAAAATAAATAAGGTCTATCAATTGTTCTTAATTGCTATAAAAATTATTTACAAGATTTGACCCTCTCATACTACGTAAAAACTTGTTGTGGTTACCTCAAACTAACTGCCAGTCTTGTGATCTCATGCAAAAGATTATTAGCCGTGTCCAGGTTTGGTTTGATAGTCTGTAAATTCTTTAGGCTATTTTCCTTTTGCATTAACGTTTCCCTCAAGGACTTTAGCTTTTCCTCTGCCTCCTGAACATTCTGAGCTGCCTGTTTCTCCTGTGTCTTTATATCTTCAGCATCATAGACCCTTAGGGCCTGTTTTTTCTCAATTTCTGCTATTAAACCTTCCTTTTGCCCTTTCTTCTGCTCAAGTGCTATGTCGATTTGCTTATTCTCTTTTAGTATTGCCTCAACTTCTTTTTGCTTCTCATCGTGGGCTTCTTGTTCGATCTTTAGTTCCTCTTCAAATTGTTTTATTTCTGTGTCCAACTAGAATATTAAAAGTCAGTGCTAAAGAATTGTATGTTTAATAATCGGCGAAGTGCGATCCGTTTTGAATTAGGATATTATTTTTAATTTGTTTTTAGTTTTTGTCATTATAGTGGTCATAGTAATACATAGTCATTAAAAATTTTAAGTACCTATATTACATTTCAAAAGATAGAGCCCTGTGACAGACGAACAAACAACAAAGACTTAATATTAGGTCCCGTTTTTGCCCTTTATTTTGATCATAATTATCGCATTGTACGTATGTAGGGAACATATAATGCAATTATTTAATATTATTAATGTTACGTAACGCTCCAGCGTAACCGTTTTCGTTACATAAATCAACACCACCTTTTGTCTTTCATGGCGCGCCTAAATCAATTTCACCGCAACGAAGTATTTACAGAAACTTTGGAATACAATTACTAATGTATCTTTTTTTATATTAATTTAGGAATGGAACAATCTTATGTTTATTTTAAAATATATTTACCATTGCAAGTTGTTCTTCTCGGGTGCCTTTCTTCTCAGCTTGTTCATTGAGCATCACCATTAATTTATTCTTTCTATCTTCCAAGGTTTTTACCTACAATATACATAACACATTTAAATCTCCACAAAATCGTTCATATATTATTGTTATGGTTTTACATTTCTCCCTTGAGTAGGTATAGATTGATAGGTACAGTAGATAGGAAAGTAGGTAGGGTAAACTATAGGCAAAAGGCAAAGATCATTGTTTTTTCTTTGATCCTGTGGTTAAGGAGTATCATAAAACGTAAATGGCAATAGTAAAGAATTTAGAACACTCAGGCTGAGAATATCACCTCTAAGCATGAGGTGAAAAAACGATCGGGCTAGCCGATTTTTCTTTACGCTAACCGCTATGTGGGACCGACCTTAACAAAGCTAAAACTACGCCCATGAGTCTGGCCCTCAAACAACCCCAAACTCCCCAATTTACCATAGTATTTTAAAATCCTAAAAAATAAAAACTAACCTGATCCATCTTTGAGAACAGTACTTCCTCATGTGGCTGTATATCTCTAAGCCTGTCCTCATTAAACACAGTCAGGTTCGTCAGGAGCAGCAGAATCGAGTGCGAAGTGGCAACAGTTGGTTGGAGGAAGTGTGTGATGCTGATAGTCATTGCCATTCGGGGCATGATGGCAAACAAGTAGTTTATCACACGAGTCATGTTGATTACAGGCAACAGGTCCCAGTAATATATTGTGTTCTCGTTGCGAACTTCCTCGGGGGGAGGCTGTGGAATAAATAAATTAGTATTACAATTTATTAACTCATGTTAGAATATTGTCTTCCATTATTCGTTACTACATGAAATATATGGTACAGTCGACCACTGTAACCAGCTGTAATAGCATTCTAAGGGTGGTACATACATTTTGTTAGCCATATCGCTCTATAAATTTAACTTCAGCAATGCAATTCATGGCCATCTGATAATGCATGTCTAATACAGAGTAATTAATATAAGTACTGAAATATTTAATCTTAATCATACTTTGGCAAGAGGTATGTGTAGATCACGTATTAAAAATGATAGCAGGACCCCTTCGAATAAGGGTGGCAGCAGACAGAGAACAGTGGAAAGAGTTGAAAGAGGCATTTGCTGTAAGGCAAACCAAAACCAGAGACATTTTGTAGTGTAGTTTTTATGTTTTTGTTTTCAATATTATTTGTAATTTCTAGTTTTTTAATGTCAATCACTTCGGAAATAAAAGCTTATTGTATATGTGTAGATCAGGGGTCGGCAGCCTTTTGGAAGATATGGGTCATATAGGGAAAAAAAGATTAAGGCCGGCCACACTTTTAAGATATATATATTGATAGTTATCTATTGAAGCTAGGTACTAAAAGTGATATTAAAGATACAAAATTATTTATTCATATTAAATTAATACAGATGACAAATGAACAACAAAGAAATTTAAACAAAATGAGAGGAAATAATAACTAATATAAAACAAAAACCTCAAAGTACTTAAAAAGTAATTTATAGAGAAATTAAGATAATAATAAAAAAGAATGAGTGTTGTTTGAGGCTGCATTTATAATTGTAATGCACTTCGTACAACATAATTTTCCTGCCTGAAATATATATATTTTTTTATTTTTACATTTCATTATAAGACTTCATTTACAAAACAGTTGCGGGCCGCAAGGAGATAGGTCTCGGGCCGCGCGTTTCCAACCGCTGGTGTCGATAATCACATGAACCAGAGACATGCTACATTAATTAGTTCATTAGTTCAGAGTTTGTGTATATGAAAGATGTTTGGTAAACTTCAGTATCATAATTCAGAATTATGTGGTGCTATCTCTGGAGTGAGAGGAGGTTGTCACAATACAAACTTATGTTTATAAGAAGTATAAACAAGTACAAAGTTATGTTTATAAGAAGAAACATCAGAAACAAGGGTTAAGATAAAGGCGAAGTAAAGATTTAACATGTTGTCAACCCTTTATTGTCTCAATGCTGGGCATGGGTCTTTTCTGAGAATGAGATAGCTTTAGGCTCTAGTCCACCACACTGTCCAAGTGCAAATTGGTAGACTTTATATGCGAAGTACTCAATTTCAATTCTGCAAATGTTGTTCATATACTAACCGCAAGGATAGCATCTTCGTCTATGCCCAGCCTCTTGAAAACCTGAAACAGTGCACCCATGACAGAATGTGGCTTCTTCAGGTCGGGTAGAGTCAGCCGGTAGTCTGGGAACTCATTGTTCCAGTTTGCGAGGAAGTTCTCCAATATTATTGCTGATGAATCTATAATTAATTATGAATTAAATTATTGTAAAAAATAAACCTGACAAATTTAACTGAAAAGAGTAATTAAGTACTACACAACCATGTATATTGACACAGGAAAGTAAGATAAAATATGAAGTTGTATACATAAAATCAATTATACAAATCTTAGAATGATTTCATAAATTTTATATTATATTTTTTAGTTTATAATTGGACATTTTACAACGTTAAATACTAGTAATCATTCTAATTTAAAAGATATAAATTGTTTAAATAGTTTTTTTGCCCTGGTGTAAAGTTGCATTTTTCGAGATATGAGACAAGTACTCTTTTCTATGTCAATATTATAGCAATTAAAAACCCAATTAAAATAAAATTGTTTGAAGAACATTACTCTGGTCCTAATAATCCGAAATAAACTTGAATAAAATTATTTCACACATTCTATTAGATTAGATAATATTGATGAGATGGAAAATGAATATTATATTATTCATATAGAAGGTGGTAGAACTCATTTGAAGTTTGATTCTGGGGACACTACTGCCATTCCTACTTCTGCCTTTCTTCTTGGGTATCTTACGTTACTTACAGCAGTACTAAGGAGTCTGTTGAGATTTGATGGGTGCGGTAAGGGATATTTATTTATAAGAAGTGTGTCTATGGTTGTTGTCAAGTGAGACTCTGATCTTATGTGGGTTGTCTACAGATGTTTGAGGGTGCCAGTGGCTACTTAACATCAGGTGGGCTATATGGGCACATGGGATATATTTAAAAAAAAAATTGATGATTAAATAAAGACCAATGATTATATTAATTTGATATTTGGTTTGTACTTTTTTATAAGATAGTAGCAAGAGATCAGTAGCTCCCATGGAAATTTATATCCAACTTCATATAAAACAATTAACAAGGTCGTTTTATATTTATGTCAGTCGGCTTCTACACCCTTCTACCGAAAATACCAGAAATAGGTTTGACCATGGTACCATCCCGGGGTTCACCGGGAAACTCATATTGATGCTACCATTAACAAGATTGCAGGGTATATCACAATTTTATTTCAGTAAAGCTCATACTCGGGCGAGCCAAACTGATACTACCGTTAACAAGTTTGCAGGATATATAACAATTTTATTTCAGTATAGCTCATACTCGGGCGAGCCACACTGATACTACCGTTAACAAGTTTGCAGGATATTTCACAATGTTATTTCAGTAAAGCTCATACTCGGGCGAGCCACACTGATACTACCGTTAACAAGTTTGCAGGATATATCACAATTATATTTCAGTAAAGCTCATACTCGGGCGAGCCACACTGATACTACCGTTAACAAGTTTGCAGGATATATCACTATTTTATTTCAGTAAAGCTCATACTCGGGCGAGCCACACTGATACTACCGTTAACAAGTTGGTAGGATATTTCACAATTTTATTTCAGTAAGGCTCATACTCAGGCGAGCCATACTAATACTACCGTTAACAAGTTGGCAGGATATATCAGTTTGATGTGAGCAAAGCTCATAGCAAATATTTTAACATAAACTTATTATTAACAACAATAACAATGTATTAACATTACCTTTTTGACTCATGATGTAGCTTTTTAATTATTATACAACTTAACACTACACTAATATCACATGAAATTCCTTTCTTCTTCCAAAAAAATTAATTACTTTTTCCAATTTCAAAACTGTTATTCAGTTTTAGTTCCGAAATAACTATATGCAGTTCAGTTAGATACAATTCAAACAAAATACAAATTTAAATTCAAACAACTGTCAAAAGTTTAACGTCATGAGGAACGTACGTTCCTTTTAGCCATACTTTTACTTAATAAATCACATGATTTTGTGGAGTCATTTAAGAAAAACACATAAACTTATATAGTACGTTTTATATATTTTTATGACATAATAATAATTTATTTTAACATCTTGGCTTATGTTGCATGAAATCAAACGTGTACAATTTTAGTTACGTAAACCCGAACGTAAACACCGTTCCAATTTACACTAAAATCATAATTTGAATTAAATTCTAAAAAAATGTTTAATAGAAAAAGTAATCAACGTGCATGGCGAAATATTGAATTATTTTGCGTCTGAATATGATTAAATTCGCTAAATTTTATTATTAAATTAAGCTTAGCCTTTAAGATATAAAGGGACGTAATCGTTGACGTTGTCATGAACTTTGTAGACGTCAACTCAACAATAAAATAAATAAACGTCATCGAGTGTTCTTTCAACACGGAGTACGGACACACAATCCGTAAATTTAATAATTATTTGTTTTTAATGTGATGTTCAATTAGTAAAACCATAAAAATGAGGATCACGAATGTCAGACGCGGGAGGATTTTCCGCATGGCCGGTGTATGCGCGATCTTGGTATTGTTGATCTACGCTTTGCACAGTTACTCGAGTCTGAACGTCGGCAGTGTTCCGACCGATGTGGTGCTCACCGACCCTCAAGCGAGCTACTACAAGTTCCATCGAGATGTGTATCCTACGCTTAAAACTGGTAAGAGGCTGAGATGGATCCTAATGTAACTTTCCCTAGTACAGTTATTTGCCCTAGTGTGCCGGCGAAGCGTGATGTTTTTGTCACGTGTGCCGTACGGTGTACTAGCGACGAAATGAGATGAAAACAGCGATCATGCGGGAGCGTTTTTTTATTATTTCCTGCATTATTATGAATGCATGCTTCTTTGAAATCATCTTGTAGAGTATAAAAGGACTTACAGCCTCTCATATTTATGTATTATGTTAGAAAAGTAATATGTAAGAATACAGAATTTTACATGGGAAATTCTTATCTATAAAGTAAATTATATGCATTAAATTTGCTGTTTGTATAACTGATAGCATTAATATATATAAACCTGTTGGAAATAGAAAGTTCATACATAATATAATCTCATAATTAAAAGCATGATAAATTAGAATAGTTAGGTGTTACATTTATGTACATTAGTAAATGAGTTATTAATTTTTTTGATAATCAATACATTATGTTTCTATTACTTACTAAGTATTTTAAATCCATACTAAATGTTACTGACATATACATTTTTGTGTATATTTAGTCAGTAATTTTGGTATTCATGTTACTGTTCTGCCACTTTTGTACACCCTACTTAATAAGGCTGTATGTATGCCTGTGATAGTTCACAGGCATATATACAGCCTTATTAACTGGGGGTACTACACTCTGAAATACTCTGAAATTTATCAATGAAGTCAAAAAAGTCTTATTTGAAGATTTTTTGTCACCTATGCTAAAGACTGCTTGCAATGCTTATAATTATATTCCCATATGTATTAGCATGTTCCCAATTACGCTTATAAAAGGCTAAAAAAGATAATATGTTTGTGACTTTGGTACACATCAACCAAATAACACTGTACAGGCATGCCATAGCATTGAAAACTTCGTAGAAATTCATTCCACAAATTTAATGACAGATTAGCTGGTTTGTCATATTATATTCCTCCCCTGTTATTGTAATAAGATGAAGTATAAACCAGTTTATAAAGTCAATCATCATCTGTCTAAATAGACTTGACATGACTGATTGATTAAGCAATGCAGAGGTTTATGTACCACACATATTCAAAGAGACAACCAAATATAATTGTATAGATAATGAAATATTACATATTATAACACTTTATATGTATTACAAATAATAATTATAAGGTGTATACTCAAAACGTAACTTGGATAAGTAAAAGAAATATGAAATTCCTTCTTCCTGAAAAAAATCTGCAACATGCTCTATTCCATATTTTTCTTTCAAGAATATACTCTCAAAAAATTTAAACACATAGTTACACCCCTCTCATATCCTTTTTTACTTCATATTTTTAGAGTTAGGCAACTTCGAGCCAAAAATAAAGAGGGTTGTGAAAGGTCCAGGGGAGGAGGGCAAGCCTTACCATATGTCGCAAGACCGCGCCAATGACATCGCTGACTCTGAGAGCGAATATGGAATGAATATAGCTGCTTCGGATGATATTGCTATGAACAGGTAATTTCTGAACCATATAATTTTAAGTCTATATTATGTTAAGCCAACATTGTGTGGTTGCTGGCTCAATTACACTTGAGTTGGCCATTTTACCCCTCAGAAGTAGTAACAAACAAGTGAATTTAGATAAAACTCTGTTTCTATTTGAAGTTGTTTACAAATGTCTATGGGCGGTAGTGACCAAGTGGTCACAATGGCAAGAACCATCAGGGGGACAGCATGCTTGTTTGCTACATCAATAATTGAAAAAAAAGGGCCAAGTACAAAAATGTAGAATAGGATTTTCACTCCTGTAAAATGCTGTGTAACGCTATAACCTAATGATTTTCAATTACATTCTGAAGTAATTCTAAACTATTGTTTAAATATACAAACAACAAAATGTGACATAGTCATAGTCACACATTATGTTATATTGAGCACTTCATTATTTTCTATTCAACCCATCAAAATGACATTATACGACTACCGCTACACAAATGCGATCATGCGACGCTTTTAACGTGAGCGTTAACATAATATGCTTGAACTGATTCCCTGACAATTGTAACATGTTATGAGCCTTGTATGAAATCTCAAAGCGGTTTCATTACAACTGTAACAATGGTTTTCTACTAATCCTGGTTCCAATTTTCAACCAATCTTCCTATTCCTAATTCCTATAGTTTTGTTATAGTTTACCATTTTTCTAAACCAAAGTAATATGTCGCACAAAAAACGGAAGGGAAAGAAAGACGAATTCCAAATTTGGTGGTCTATCGTCTAGCGAATTAAAAAAGTGTCGATTTCGTGATATAAAGCTCAAACATAAATATTATGTCAATAACCGCACGCTTTAAGACACTCCTCAAGATGGGAGCACAATTTAATTTCCCACAAAATGCAAATTACGCATTCATTGTCAACCCATTATTATCCCACCGTTATTAGACCCGTGCCCAGCAGGCACGGGTCTTCGCTCAGAATGAGAGAGTTTTAGCCCAGAGTCCTTCGCACTGGTCAAGTGCGAATTAGTAGACTACACACCTTTGAGAACTTTTTTTTTAGAGAACTCTTAGATGTTCAGTTTTCCTCACGATATTTTCCTTCACCGTGAAGCAGTGATAGTTAATTTAAATTACGCACATCATTTTTAGAAAAATCTGTGGTGCCTGGGAGTCGAACCTCGGACCCTCGATTGAGAGGCCGAATTTCAACCAAATTCGCATTAGGTCCCTCGTATTCTCACCGTGCGCTATCACATCTATGTACTTTGTGTAACATGTGACGATAATTTGTGTTCACAACCATTGAAACGAGATCGCTCAACTGGCAAGTTAATGTGCAATAACTTTTTTATAGCTTACACAACGCTAGGTAATAATGTATAGAGTAAGAAAATGCGTTTTCGCTGGACTACATAAATTATTTGTCAAAATGCTGGTTATAAGTCTGTTAAAAGTAGATGGATTTAATAAGGACTAAAATTTATATCAATCGACAATTCAATACTTTAAATTAAATTCAGTACTTTTTTGTTTGATGAAATCTCCAAAACACGGATAAACAGATGGACATAAATTGTAAAAAATATGGAAATATCTATTACTAAGTAATGATAGATATTTCTCGTTCTCTGTCCTCCGAAATATCTTTTTGACAAATATACGAATTGCGAAGTACAAATGTGAAATTTACATGTATTGACTGATTTGAAGGTGGCAGAGCTCTTTGCGGTTCGACACCAGAAGCACTACCGCCACACCTTTTTCTGCCTAATAATAGCAGTGCTATGCGCTGTTGTGTTCTGGTTTGAAGAGTGTGGTAAGGGAGACATACTTTTCCGAGGCATTCCATCTTAGACCTCAGGGATAGCAACGCACCTGTGGCCAATCTTAGGTGAGACTGATCCTACCTAGGGTTGATCACAGATGTCCATGGGCGGCAGTAGCCACTTACCATCAGGTGGGCTGCATGCTTATGCATACTATAAAAAAGACTGGAAAATAAATCTAAAACTGATACATAATAGATACATAACATAATACATACATAAATTAGCGCTGTTAGCAATATAGCCTGGCAAATCCATTCTTACCAAGTGTCATTTACGTAATAATGATCATAATTATAACTAGTTCGAAAATAGTATAACTATGCATGTTTTTGTATATTTTTTTTTTGTAATGGTAAGCATTTCTGTTTTTAGTGTATAAAAATGAAACTAATTTGTCGCCAAGAAAAACACGAAATGTTTCTCCTGTTTTAACATTTTAGAGGTTAAAAGGTCCAGTCTATACCTATCTCCCTATATACTACCATGTCTTTCCTAAACACGTGAAGTCAGATGGATTCTTTTACTACTTTAACATAGAAGAAAACCATATCTAACGTTGTCCATAGATCCATCCCAGACACTCGACTAGACGAATGCAAGTATTGGCACTATCCAGAAGATCTGCCAAAGACTTCCGTGATCATAGTGTTCCACAATGAGGGCTTCTCAGTCCTGATGCGAACGGTACATACAGTTATCGATCGCTCTCCGCCGAATGTCCTTCATGAAGTCGTATTGGTAAGTATAGAAATAGCAAGTTTGCTATACCGATTATGGTTCGAACAATAAGTATCATCGCCACACTAATTTCTAGTGTGAAGCAGTTCGGTCGGTAGTGTAATGGTTTCGATGGAGGGGTGTGGTTGTCTTAGCTTACTTTCATTTGTGGCGACCATCTTATTCCTCGGGAGTGACAGTGTATCTGTGATTGACTGGCGATAGAACCTCAGTTCTATATAAAGTCGCTTACTGATGTCTACGGGTGGCAGTGGTTTATTTATTTATTGGAGCTGAAGTATTCACATAACAAATTCGTTTACAGGTCGACGACTACTCCGACAAAGATAATCTGAAGCAAAATCTCGACACTTATATTAAACGTTGGAACGGCAAAGTCCGTTTGATTCGGAATAGTCAAAGAGAAGGTTTAATTCGAACCCGGTCAAGAGGAGCCCAAGAGGCTACTGGTGACGTCATAGTATTTTTGGATGCCCATTGTGAGGTCAATGTAAACTGGCTGCCACCTCTACTGGCACCAATATACAGAGATTACAGGATCATGACAGTGCCAGTTATAGACGGAGTCGATCACAAAACCTTCGAATACAGACCAGTTTATCAACACGGTACCAATTATCGGGGTATTTTCGAATGGGGTATGTTGTACAAGGAAAACGAAGTTCCAGACAGGGAAGCAAATCTTCACAAACACAAATCTGAGCCTTACAAAAGTCCAACGCACGCTGGTGGTCTTTTCGCTATAAACAGACGATACTTCCTAGAGATCGGAGCCTATGATCCCGGTCTACTAGTATGGGGTGGAGAAAACTTTGAACTTAGTTTCAAAATCTGGCAATGTGGTGGCAGTATCGAATGGGTTCCCTGTTCTAGAGTGGGACACGTTTACAGGGCTTTCATGCCCTATTCCTTTGGGTCGTTAGCGAAAAATAGGAAGGGGTCTCTAATCACGATAAACTATAAGAGGGTAATCGAAACCTGGTTCGATGAGGAGCATAAAGAATATTTCTATACGCGGGAACCTATGGCTCGTTTCTTGGATATGGGCGACATTAGCGAACAGATCGCGTTGAAGGAGAAATTAAAATGCAAGGACTTCGGCTGGTTCATGGAGAATGTCGCTTACGACGTGTACGATAAGTTCCCGAAACTGCCGAAGAACGTTCTCTGGGGCATGGTGAAGAATAAAGCAAGTGGAGTGTGTTTGGACACGATGGGTAAAGCTGCTCCCGCTTATATTGGTAAGTATTTGACAATGTTATTAAGGCGAAAGTTTGTGAGGATTAATGTTTGTTTGTTACTCTTTCACGCAAAAAGTACTAGTCGGGTTTCGCTGAAAATTGACACACATATATACGACCTGGATTAACACATAGAGTACTCATTACCGTGGTAAACGTGACCGAAATCTTCAGAAAATATTGCATCTACTTCTCTTTGTAATAATTTCTGGAATCTACTACATTATTTATGGCGTATCTTAATATGAAATCCAAAACTAATACGAAATACGAAACGGTTTCAATAATAATTGGAATCTAAAAGTAATGGGTGGAAGGGCCCTTATCAACTCACCTCCTCTCAATTTCATCTCAATATATAATTTTGATTTATAATTCTGTTTGGCGCTTAAAAAATCTTGTGCCGTGTCGTCCCGATAGTCAGCACATACACTTTAAATCTTTACTTTTTCGTCGACGATTTTTGTTGCTATTTCTAAATATGCCTTTTGGTTCTGTGATACACTATAGACTGCGGTTCATAGGAATGGCACATATATACCTCTTACCCTGTTCTTATCAAATATTCCTTCCAGGTACATCAACCTGCCACGGAGCGGGGAACAATCAGCTGTTCAGGCTGAACGAAGCGGGGCAGCTGGGTGTAGGAGAGCGCTGTGTCGAAGGTGATACCGACAGCGTCAAACAGGCTATCTGCAGGCTGGGAACTGTTGATGGACCTTGGAGGTGAGTTGCAGGAGCCTAAGGTATACCTATGGTATATGGTCATCCCATTATTGTCCCACTACTGACCTACGGTATAAGGTATGCGGTCAACCCATTATTGTCCCACTGCTGGGCTCGGGTCTTCTCTCAGAATGAGAGAGATTTAGGCCACAGTCCACCGCAATGGCCAAAAGCGAATTGATAGACGATTACTATTTATCACTTTCGTTCAATTTCATTCATTCATTCTTTTCATTCAATTCCAGATATGATGAGGAGCACAGTCAGCTGATCCATCGTCTCCACAGCCACTGTCTGACCCTGCAGCCGCACTCTCGAACCCTTGGTTTAGCACCCTGTGACCCTCACAACACCTACCAGCAGTGGACTATCACACACAAGAAACCCAACTGGTGAGACCGTACTGGACAGTGGTTCTTAACCTGAGGTACTGAAAGTTTGATTTTAGACTGATATTATGTATTTTAATATGTAACGAGTACTCACGATATACGTTTTTTGATTTTTTTGAGATATTTATCGAGTTATATGGATTGTGGTCTAGGGGAAAGCCCGTTACATATTAAAATGTACTAAATGTTATTTATTAAATCTTAACGGAAATGTTGATATCAAAACACTGCCTTTCTATGTCTCTGCCAACAGGGGGCCTTAAGTATTCCGCAATGAGGATTAGTGATGCGAAACAATAAATTACAGAAAAATACAATGCTTATATTAAGGCAAAAAGCGTTAACGTTGTAAACCCATAAAACTATAAAAGTCCACAAGAAAAAAACGTGAGATGTTTAAGTGGTCCCTCAAAAAATAGAGATAATTACAACAATGTAGAGCCACGGGAGTAATTGAATCTTGAGCCACGGGAGTAAGATTTTGTAGATAAACAATGCTTTGGTGTATACAGAAAGTTAAGTAAATGACATATATATGTAATTTGTAATTATAATGACATATAAATGAGGACAGCAAAGAAAAAAAACTATAACTTTTTTTATATTTTGTATGTTAAATGGCAGATGAGTATATTATGTTAAACTTCTTAGCAAAAAGTTATCATATCCAATTTGTCATTAACAATGCAGCGTACACTTAAATATATTTGTATACCTGGTTTCAAACGTTTATGGTTTATGAGGCAATAGAAAGGTTAAGAACCACTGGGCTTAGATCATAGATAAAAAATATTCGATTGAGCAATAAATTTATCATTGAATTTATTAATTGTATTGTTTGAGAATTAATTGTGTGCAAATGAGATAATTTTGTGAGGACACTGTATGATGAATGACTATTTTTTGTCTTCTATACAATTTTTAACTATTTTTTTATTATCTATTAAAATCTTTTACATATTTTGAGATTAGAGTTTCATGTTTATGTCGTAGAAGCAATAATTTAGTTTTATTTCCAATATATATTGTAAAATTACATCACTTGGAAAATTATTATATAAAAAATATTTTTTGTTTGTACTTTGTATATATGTATATGTTTTCTGGAAACGATAATATGTTGCTTAATTAACTAGCCTTATCAGATAGATATGAAAAATTGAATACAGAAATGGTCTTCTTGATAAACATATTATTTGTTTATTTTGAATACTTTATTGATTTTTTAACAAGTTTCTATTCGGCGTCGCTTGCGTTTCCTCCTCACATTTTGGATTTTTTACAAAAAAAAAAACAATTTTTTTGTAATTTTGAAATTTTGCAAAAAGCATTACTTTGGGGTAATAAATCCAATGTAACAAAGAATAATATTTCAAACTATTATCGATTGATTTCGCACCGACTGACAAAATGTAAAAGACATTTTCTTGTTGTAAATAAATGCGCTTTTTTAAATCGAGATAAGTATATCATTTGAGTAGTAAAAAAAATAACATAAATCAAATTAGTCTTGGAGAGTGATTAGAAATTAATGTAGAAATTGAAGAAGCGAATGTACTTATTTGATAAATACTAGAAATTTAAGGCAATGATAGGGAGGTGGGTAGTTTACTGTAGGTGGTCTCGACAGTTTTACTGTTCGATAACTGTCTGTCAACAAATCTTTCTGTCCACAGTAAGCGACAAAAGCGGGTCTTGTACACATTAATTCAAATTCGAAAATTTGATTGCCATTATAATGTGAACATTACCTATATTTCAATCGGTGAACTTTATAACTCTCGGGTCGACCTAAAGTGAACAGACCATAATATATTGTGTAATAATTAACATTCGAAGTTATGAAGCAATAAATCTATCTGTCATTAAATAGGCATAAAAATAATGATAATAAAATACGAAACACGCACACATTTAAAAAATACCACTTGATAGAGAATCTATAATTTTAACCGACTTTTCAAAGTGTAATGGCTAATACAATGAACGCTGTAACAGATTCGTAAGGTTGTATTGGAATTCTTACACAAGTGTAAAGTACATCTCATTATAGTAAGTAGTGACGTCATATATTATCGTAATATATATGCGTTTCGTAGACTGGCTTTATTGCTGTCACTAACACTAGCGCCATCTTTCCGCTTTCTATCGTTATCCCTTGCGAAGTAACATAAGTGCCTAACATCCTCTACGCTTTAGTAGGGTAGTTTTCAAATGTAGACTTAAGTCAACGCACTGTTCAAGGACACCGTGACGAATCCACAAAAAATAAGCCAATGTAATAATGCTCAAGTTATTCAAAAATGATTGTCAAATAACACGCAGTACATACACATAGGGCTTAAAAAATAATGATTCCTAATTTCAACGTATCTCTAGTAGAGCGTAGAGCAACTTTATCGTTTGTTACTGTAAAATTACATATACTTTAAATCAATACCAAGTTGTAAACACTCTCCTATTCACATTTTTTTACAGTCTGGAAGTAACAAACGAGCCTGCAGCCCACCTGATGGTAAGTGGCCACTGCCGCCCATAGACATCTGTAAGCAACCCTAGGTAAGATCAAAGTCTCACCTAAAGTTAGCCACAGATGCGTTGCTACCCCTGAGGACTAAGATGAAATGCCTCGGAAAAGTATGTCTCCCTTACCACACCCTTCAGACCAGAACACAACGGCGCATAACACTGCTGTTATAACAGAAATAGGTGTGGCTGTGGTGCTTCCGGAGTCGAACCACAAAGAGTTCTACCACCTTGATTCTTTGTTCTACATAAAAATATAGTGTCTTTAGCAAAAAAGTGTGTTGTAACAACTCTTAATATTTATGGAACTACTATTGCAAATCCGATGTTAACCGACTAAGCCGATATTTTTTTCCCACATTCGTATAATATTCCCAACGTGGTACTCCGTAAATTTATAACCTATTAATTCTTATTGGCAGCTTTTATCAGTGGTGTGTATCTTTTAGTACATTATCGTTACCCTTGATAATAGATTTCAACTGGATAAAGTAGCAAGCGTTCTTCCATTAACATTTGATACACATCATTGATTAAAGTGTAAGATAATGGGCGGAGACCGTACGAATTGTTATAATGTAGTTCTTTAAAATTAGTGCAGACTTACAGATTACATCGATAAGGCAGCCTAATGTTTGATAAAATACATGTTTGTATGTTGCTTCCATTACGAGTAACGTATTATGATAAAAATCAGTCTGGTCATAAGTACTTTCGCGATTCGATTGCCGGGTCCCTATATAACACGACAAATACATAATTAACAAATCATTTTTATTAATGTTACTCGAAAAATCTGAGTCACCTTTTAGTTTTATCGTTTTTGATTATTTATTCATTATACATATATTCATAATAAATAATTATATTTTCGAATTAGAAGCATTCCTTACACCGGCCATAATTATACTTGCAGAGTATGGAATCAACATTTGCTTAATAACGAATTTATTTCGTTTATAACTTTACTGTTTTAATAAGTAAAAATATCTTTGAAATTAAGTTTATTTAGGTATATCAAAATATTCTGTATTTTACTATCTATAATTCTAACATTTTTAAATATTACTCTTTAGGTCACAAAAAACATAAATATTATATTTTTTCTACATTTTATATTGAAATCTTTTTCTAGTTGCCATTTTTAAAATGTCTGTTCATTTTTTACTTTGGTTATAAATTAGTAAGGCGTTGTTCGTAATTTAATCTGTGGACTATCATAACAACTACTTTCATATTAAGTTATGATTTTTGTTATCAATATTTAAAAGTATCACTTGCCAGACTTTTGTATATTATATAAACTCTATTTATAAATTTATATACCTGCTATAAATAGCTTATATAAATGACTATATGCATTAAGAAATGTTCATTAATCCAACATCTCATTTTTAATTCGATAAACAATATCGTTGTGCTTCATTGTAACTTATGATTTCATAAATTATATTATATTTTTATTCTGTATTCATTACGCCATATCTATATAGGCGTATAATGGAATCTTTTCTAGTCGATTGGCGACACTACTGAATACATGGACTGGCAACATTTAATAATGGCAATCTGTTCTTCGAAGTAACAATTTGAGTTTATTATCATAGATCGTACTTAACTCAGTAGCTATATATTGATGTAAATTTTAAGAATCTCTTGTAACATTTATATAATATAAATGGCTGATAATTATCTGTTCCTTATGTACGATTATAAATACACACTAACTCCCTAGTATTCCCATAATGGTGTACCTATATGTATATCGTATTCTAATGGAATAAGGAATTAATGAGGTATGAAAATGTTTTATATGTAATTGATGTATAGTATAGTATGAGGCCACAAATAATTATTAATACTTCTCTATGTTTCAACATTTATTTTCTATTTGCTGCCCGTGTGCGATAACTTAAGAGTTTTGAGTGATGATGTCACACCGAATGTTTTAAAAATAAGATAGAGAACACTGTTATCAGATATTTAGTAGGCTCTAAACAGGAATTCCCAAACCTTTGATTTTGGACAAAAGACCCCTTTTTCCAAATTAACTCGTAACTGAAGCCTCAGACAACAATAATTGGTTTAAAAAAAACAATCTCTTGTTTTTTCCTATTTATAAAAAATACACACCAATTGAAAAACCTTGTTGGTTATCCGGTTGTCGGTTCCCAAAGGGCTCGATATCTACCACTTTTAGAATTCCTGAACTAAAAACAAATTATTAACATCTCAGTTTTTATATATTTAAATTAAAAAGTATAATTTTGTACACCGACTAAATTATAAAGTTAATCACGTTATCGCGCATGGGTTGCATATGTAGAAGATCCTGATGCCCTGTCTAGACATGTACAAAATTTTTGATACACGAATATTATGAAAAATAATTGTACCTTTTGAAATAAAATGTGTGCAAAAATGCTCAAGTTGTAAAGCTCTCTCGACATCTTTTAAAATTGGTTTACACACATTAAATTGCATTTATTTTAGTGCGTTTTCATTAACTTACGCCATTTTATACATATCAATCTAATTCATGTTATAATAAGTATTTTATAGCAGATAATACGCTATATCCACTATAAAGATTGAAAAAGACAATATCTCATATACTTAACTGTAAAATGTGTTTAAATACCTTTTCAAAGTGTGTTAAAATTAACCGTTTCTTATTTATATAAGTTACTTTTTTTTCTGAAATCCAAATTAAAAATTAATTCGTCATTTAGAAGTGAAAATGAAATAAAAATCACGCTCCCATTCAGACGTTGTTCAATTATTTCCAAAAACTATAAAAATAGTGGGAGCACACTATTGTGTAAAATTTCAAAGTTAAATACAATGTATGTACCTAACATACGTATAAATAAAATTAAGTGTATTTGTTTTCGGATCGACTAAATAAACTTAGCATAATCATGCATAAAACACAGATGTTTATTGATAGGTAGACATGTTTTATTCTTGTTCAAAAGTTCTTTATTTGCAAAAAATATTTATGTCTGCATTTATTTTACTGAGATTATAGTTATAATTCGCTTTTTCAGTGATAGGTCACACTAGATTAAAATTACTAACATGACTAAAAAAGATTATTTAATCAATAGTTTCGCCATTATAAAAATCATATAATGGATTGTATCTGTTATGTAACTAACATTTGTATTGTAATAATAGTTGGTTATTACTGCACATTTCTCATGCATCAATGGTTCCCGAACTTTGCTGGAGAATCTTGAGAAACTTTGAGATTTAATGTATGTTTATTTGTGTGTATGATTATTTGGATATTTATAAATTGGCCTTTTGGCGCTTTAATATGTTTGCTTTTTCATATCGTCACTGATATGTATTATTGAATTTCGAATTTTGTAGCTAAGAAGTAGTAAATGAAGGCACTAAGTTTGGGAACCACTGAAATATTTATCTTGCATAGATTTGTAAAACACGTGTAGATTTTAAACATATTGCTTTCATATAATCAGAATTTCGAAAATCATCAGTCATAACTATGTATTTCAAAATATTTAGTACTAGATTAGAAATATTTTTGATGAATAAGATTTGCACAGTTTGATACTTATTTGCAACAGTCATATAAAATTTTGTCATATTTTTTTCTATAATAGTCTAAAATAACATCAATGAAATTTTCAATTATTATAATAAGATACTTGTGTTCACAAAAGTTAAAAGAATTTATTACCTACTATTTTTATTTATGTTACTACATTTTACATTTATTTTGCTTAACTTGGCCTATAGTTCATAGTATTATTTAATAATAATATAGATAGACACTGTGATGTTTCGACATTTTGACCATTTTATATATTTTCAATGTAGAAATAAATTCATATTTATTGTTAAAATTGTTTTTTTTTATAATACCCCTACTTTAATTGAAATACGTAATTTTAATGTTTGTTTGGCACTGACGTAGTGTTGGGTGGTTGGTCAGGCAACACGGGGCAGAAGTAGATTTACTTTAAAAATAAGGGGCAAAAAGATTTCTATAGAAAATATAACTATAAATGTAAACAAATATTTAACGAAAAAGCGATAATTCGTAAGATTTTGTCCTATCTATGATTATAAAATCGCATCGGTCGAAATCCCCGTTCTCCGAACAGCGAGCAGTAATGACCGAATGCGGCCGACAGTAACGACACAGATTCATCGTAAATAGGCTGAACTTGCATTAGACTACCTCAATACATTTACACTAGCCGATGACCGAAGTTGTTTGCAGCCGAATACGGCCAAACTCATCTAATGTGCTTACATTAGTGTGAGCCTATAGTATATATTGGCTGTATAATAAGTAAACGACGTACAGATTGGCATAGATATAGATTAGAAGTAAAAAATAAAAAACGGGCGGGAAACGTTAACTTGGCGGGAGTGATTTCTTTAGCGTATTTAATTTTAACTTATGGTAGAGTAATAATAATACAACTATCAAATTTTGGAAATTCTTACTAATACGTTTGGATATCAAGTTAGATACTTATGGGGCTATCCCAAGGTAGGTAGAACCCCTGTTTTATATTGAGTAGATTATATAAGAAAAATATGCTGATACGTATTTGGTGTAAATACGCATCGTACATTGTCAGAATGAATTTGACAAATCACTAGCGTGTTTTCCGTTGTCTGGGCGGCAGTGATTTACCATCAGATCTTCTACCACACACATTTACTAAATCTACCTAAATTTTTAATAAAGCCCACGTAAATAGACATAAAAGGAATAAATAAAAAATAAAATATTTAATTGGTAATAATTGTTTTATTCATAAATTATTCAATTTAATAAATGCTATCGTGTTAAATCAAGCAGTTACAATTTTAAGAGTGACTATCTCAGATTACAAACTCTTCTCGTAAGAAATACCTAATTTGAGTTCCTATACATTGCTTGATTTCTAAGATGTACTAGCTACAAAATCCACTTATAAAACAAAGGATTTTATATTATATAGGAAGGATAGTATCATTAGAAAAAACGTCGGATTTTTATTTCGGCGAGTAAAAACGTTTTTTTAACATGACCAATCTTAGAGAAATTATTTTTGTCTGTTATTTTGTTCTAGTACGATCACAACAAAATAATAGTCAAAAATATTTTTCTAAAATTGACTTATTTTATCACACGGGCTTAGTGCTGACGGATTTTCGTGCTACGAGCCTTGGTTTAAAAACTTTAGTGTCGTTTAAATTCATAAGACATATTTATGTTTAACAAGGGTTGAATATTTTTTGATAATATTATAAATATATGAAATTAGTTGCGGGTTACACATTATAACGAGTATTTTACATTATGGTTAATTAATTATGGCTACTAAAATTTTAAATAATTATCAATCTAATTGTTTGCAAATTTCCGATTAAATTTTCATAATTCAGTTTCACTTTTAACAATCATATTATAGAAATAAACATAGACATTTCAGTAAGACGAGAGGATGAGGCACAAACTATAAAATGCTGCACTGACATATCGATGCTTGAAAGAAATGGGTGCGTTTATAACGAAGCTGATTTTAATAAACTAGTTGCCGCAAGTAAAATTTGAAAGTATTTGCCTTGTAAAATAATTACATGTACCATTACTGTTGGATATATCGCACGATGAGCAGGACCTGATGCGATAGTTGCCGTTTGTGAAATCCGTTCGCATTTTGAAATGTTTTAAAGCGCGCGATTATAAAAGAACGTAAAATGTATGTTTGTCCTGTTGTAGCACGAGTTCGTCACTTGTCTTTGTAATTTAATAGGCGATACATGAAATTAGTAAGTTTTAAGAATTTAACTCAATTTGCCGATATTTTAAGGTAGGGATTGACCTTTTTTATTTCACTGTGCGATATTAGCAAGTCTATAATGTATTACCATTAATTACTTGGCGATCTAAATCATCTTCGTTATAAACAAATATCTGAAATTTTTAACTACTATGAAGGGACTTTCAACCACCAGTCATGCCAATCGTACACACGCTGTGAAGAATCCAATACTGACCAATTAGGCGACGGAATATCAGGCGCCAACCAATTGAAATCGTCTAAACTATCCCAATTATTGTTATTTCTAACTAATGTGGACATATTGAAATGCTTCTCTAAATCATCGTAGTGCAAATTATATGGTGCGGTGCGAATCTCTGAACAATCTTCCACGATTCCTTTGCTGGTAACATGTAAGTATATATCGCATTTGACTGAAGTGTGCATCCTGAGCTGTTGGCAGGCGGTCACGATTTTACAATTAGTGCACTTTTCTACAAAAACTGATGATGTCACAGGACCAGTGAGAATGACACAGTTGTCTAAGTTAGTCAAGTGTAAGGTGCCCATCACGCCTCTGAGTCCTACAGTACAATTTTTCAAGTTACGTAAAGCTACATCTCTTTGATACAATTCATCATTATCAAGAGACAGAACCATATTCTCCTTCGAATCGAATCCAAACAACTTTTCGTCCCATTTATTACTATCCAGTTTCCCGACACTGTCGTTTTCGTCGACCGAATTCTGCTTCTGACTGGGTGATTTCGGCAACTTTTTTCTAGTGAATCCAAACTTCTTCCGCGGAACATATCTATCTTCTAATTCG
The DNA here is from genome assembly GCA_002930495.1 of Cecropterus lyciades. Lineage (NCBI taxonomy): Eukaryota > Metazoa > Arthropoda > Insecta > Lepidoptera > Hesperiidae > Cecropterus > Cecropterus lyciades. The sequence continues at coordinate 86,073 of MOOZ01000383.1, forward strand.
TAGCATTTCGTTTGCAAATTTTGTACTATACCCAAATATTTTCGCATGTTGAACTCCTTGAGGAAAAAAGACGACGTGACCACATACTTCTGTAACTCGTTCACTTCTCGCTTTATGTTGTCGAAATGTGACGGCAAAACCTTCATATCTAAAGTGGGAACTTCGGCCAACAACTGTTCTACGTATTCGGATCTAACTTTGAATGCCCCCGAGAAGTAATCTTCGTTTTCATCTGAAGCGTCAACTTCTTCTCTGGCCTTGTGCGCTTTTTGTAGTTTCTCTAACCGCTGTGCATCTCGCCTGCTCAGTCGTTCTAATACTGTATGTTTGTCGCTCATTTTTTCAATAATTCGTCGACTCTCTTGCTCACTTCACTAGCGGGATTTGCGGCGTCCTTTAATGCAGTTATTGTTTCTTGTGATACCCTTCGAGCGTCCGTGTTTTTGGATTTTTGATCATACTGAAAAAAGCAAACCTTTAATTTCACAGCACTTGTAGGCAGCACTTTGGGATTGCGTGGAATTTAGATCAATTGTCTTTATACTTTTGTAACATAATATTAAAGTGGCTGCCACTTCAGTATATATAATAATCTGTGATTCGTCGATAAAAATATTCTTATTTCAGAATTAAAGACTCAGACACCTTTGATAACGAACCCTGTATAGTGAAATCTAGTGTTGTAGAAAATCTAATGGAAAATTCATACACACAGATACACACATACACATCGCTTATACTTATTTTCTGGTTTAATTAATGTCTTTAGTACATAAGGCCTTCTAACCTAGCCCTTAAGATATTTAAATTACATAAAGAATCTAATATTACTATATCGAGTAATAATGACTTAAAAAGTATATTTGCCCTGGTAATTTACATAGTGTATTCAATAAAAGATCCACATTTATGTTATATATGGGGATAACATCCATATTATACCAAGCTAGTGAGCTTTAATTGTACTAAGTCATTCGCGTCAGTAACGAGGCGAATGGCAAGTCGACATACGAGCGTAAATATGTAAACGTTCCTTCGTTATTCGCCTCGCCTCTTATCGATTTGTGGTCAAAAGGGATCGAGTGACGAGGCAAACTATATCGTCGTTTAAGTTCTAGCACCGCGTAAGTCATTTCTTGGCGGTAATGACAATTTGAAAATCATCGTCATTGGAATCTAAATACGCAACGTTTTGTAAACAAAATCAAGGTACGACACAAAAATATCTTTAAATTATGGAAAATTAAAAGTACAAAATGGAACTTTAGTTGCGTCTATGTAAAATTAATCGGTTTTTGTCTCTAAAAAAATTACCAAAAATTACTTACGCGGTGATAGAACTTAAGCGACGATATGGCAAATAAAATTGCGAATGTATGACTAATCACTCGTGTCATGACTAAAAACTCGCGGCACAAATTCGACGATGGCCAGGCGAATTACGAACACCATGTGTAAATGCACAATTACTACTGTATAGCATTGTTTCAATTATTAATAAGAATCAAACATGATGAATGTATTTGCATGACAGAGTCAATGATTGTGTGTTGGACACTGATTCACTGTAAAAGCTATAAATAAAAAGCTGCGCTGAATATAGTGAGAATAAAAATAAAAAACAATTTCATATTTTTAACATGCATATGTACCAACAATTTAATATTTTGTTTCAAAAATATTATCAAAACAATAACATGAAAAACAAAAAACAATAACAGCATGATATTGTTAAATTTAATGAAACAAAAAATATATTACCAATATGTTTGTAATATTGGTATTTATTATTTAACAATTACATAAACATTTAAACATTGTTGTATACAAGTTTTTTCCATCATCCAAATTACTATCCCTAGGATCCAAGTAGCAAACAAGCAATTTATATTACTCGAACAAGCGAACTAGACAAATCAGCAGCATGCGGAATGCGGCTTGAAGGTGGTAGAGCTCTTTGTGGTTCGACTCCGGCAGCACCACCACCACACATATTTCTGCCTAATAACAGCAGTGTAATGCGCTGTTATGTTCTGGTCTGAAGGGTATTCCATCTTAGTCCTTAGGGGTAGCAACGCATCTGTGGCTAACCTTAGGTGAGACTTTGATCTTAACTAAGGTTGATTACAGATGTTCATGGGAGGCAGTACCCACTTACCATCAGGTGGGCTGTATACTCATATGCTACTTCCGTACTATAAAAGAAAAAAATGTCTCCCTCCCCGGGCCCGGGTTATGCCTTTTGTTTTACTGATAACAATGATTACATATTTAATGTAAATTAAAAATTTATTGATTTTGATACTCTTTTATTTTTATCTGTTTCAGTTATATCGTTTAACAGTCTATTGGAGGGTGGCGCCTTAACGCCTATCTCAAAATTTGCAATGCAATGGTTCATACCTATTACCACAGAAAAATTTAACGAATAATGCATTTCACATTTTGTGATAAAATAGATAAGCAAAGATTAATTTTTTGTACTCATTAGTTTTTGTCAGAATAAGTAAAAAAATGCGTTGTTCAAGTATAATTAACACAGAAATTTATTAAAATTTACATTTCATTGATATAAATCAACGTTTCACAAAAAAACATTATTGCTATTTTTTTGTCATCAGTACTCGCCAAACGTGACGTCACTTTGACATTCATCTAGTTGGCTTGGTTGGTTTATACTCTACATAATTATCTATATTGTATATTAGCTGTTTCTAAACAATATATATTATGCTTCATATATATCTACTCACAGGAATTGTAACTGTTAATAGACCTATAATCATTAGCAAACAAATGTTAGTACTTTGATTTTGAACTCTGATTAAATATGAAAAAGAGGTAGTTAGAAAGACAGTAGATCAGTGACCACACAACACACAAATAAAATAAACAAGTAGTGACCTGTTTGAGGAGTTCATCATCAGGTTTGACAACCTTAAACAGGCCGTAGCCGAGGGCTCCAAAGGAAACCACCCAAAATGTGGCCCTAACAGCAATGTTCATCTCACCGAGAGTTAGATCTTGCCTTCGTTAGTCCACACTTTCTGATCGAGCTCACGGGTTTTCTGGTTGCCTAAGTATTCACCAACTGAATAATATGTTTCCAATACCCAATTGTAGTTCTTTCTCATGTGAAGACGGAAATCTAAAATTAATGCATAATTAATTATAAAAATATGTTTATAAAAATGTCTACGAAGTATAAAGATTTTTTTTTTGATAATCTAATATTATATGTTTTTATAAAATAGAAGTAAGCATATAACCATCAGTTTGAACATGATGGTAAGTGGCTACTACAGCCCATGGATAGACACTGTCCTGTACTCTAGATATTACGAGAGTTCTATCTGCAGTCTGCCACATGCATTGCTACACCTGAGAACTAAGTTGGAATGTCATATGTAAGTTATTTCCACAAGCTTAAAATGAGATTACAAACAGTGCTTTTGCACTCATGCCATAAATAGTTCTACTCATTGTCTTACTTTAATATGTCAATATTTTGTTATGCCATGTGTATATAATTAGTGTGACCAAACAGATAAAGAATATCATGGTATCCACTTTTATTAGGATGGCAGTAAAATCACTCAATTTTTTTATTTTATTATTTTATTTATTTTATTAAATGGTAGGTTTGACAGAGGTAAATTAAAGCATTTATGAATTCTGCCAAATTCTGAACAAAAGAAGAGTCCTATTTCAAAGTCTGAATAAACTTGGTGTTTAATATTATCCAAATATAGTTATGTAACGACAAAAATTTTGGAAGTGTAGCTATGTATATTTCTGTAAAAATCTGTATAGCTCTATATACCTTATAGCCTGTACATAAGTAAATCATTTATTCCAATCCACAATTAAGCAACACATTTTGATAAAAACTGATATTTTTAATATTCAATCACATTTTAGAGGCTTCTGTCCTGTACTCCGCTCATTTATAGATAATATGAGTATAGAAATGAGTAAAGAAAAACCTTAGTCATCCAAAATTTTTATAGCCAATTACGATTTAGGAACCAAAAAAACATTACGGCTCTTTCATTTTCATCACAACTAAATGTCATCGACCTCTCTTTTTATGTTTTTTTAACTGCAAAATAAATATCCAATTCATTCATACCTCTTTCGGTGTTCAATTTGTACCACAGTCCGTAGGTAAATGCAACACCTAACCCTTCTACTACGAACACAGCGGCCGCGGTTATACCGAGATAACGCTTAAGCTTAGAACCTGGCTGCTTTGTAAGCATAATAATGAAGCGAATTTATTGAAAATTTTAATCTTTTTCGATTCCGATAAATCCGATAGAAAATTTATTTCACAAAATGTCGCACGTGATGACGTAAGAAAGCAGGCTTTTTTATTCCTTTAGATATGTTAAGGTAAATGTGTTCAACGATACAGCCAAAGTATTTTCAGTAATATTAAAATAACGTTACACGTATTAGGTAAAATCTGTTACATAGTTTTATTTAAAAATTTATAATTAAAACATAATGAAAATAACAACTTTTCTTTTACAATCTTATAACATATAATGTTAAGTGCACTCCACGGATTTAGCCGTTGAACGTACATTTTCCTGTCTATGATTTTGATGTCTTGTTTGCTTTTTAGGCAATTATCATAACATAATATACCGTATATTATACGGTACATATAAGGTACATATTTTAAAAATTATTTTTGTAACGTGGCGAATATCATTTTAGTTGTGTCTAATTTTTCGTTATTTTAAATTGAAATATCTATTAAAAATTAAGTATGTTACTCGTTACCCACAACAGATATTTTCAAATATTTAAAAAATGGGCAGTTGTAGTAAATAATACAGCAAGTATACTCAAAAGTCATTTTATTCTTGTAGAATATACCTACCTGATTACTTTACAAATAAGTAAATAAATACCTAAATTACTGTTTATTTTCTGCTCCAACCACTCCCAGGTGATACAGGTCGCCATACCCTTCTTTGAGCATTAACTGTAAAAAAATGTTAAAATTTTCTATTTCATGTACATAGAGTGTGCTATATATAATTTCATCCAGAAATCAATTAAATAAATTTGTAGCTACTTAGTAATATAATATGACGTACTTTCTTCTTCCTCATCACATTTTTTGTCTTCTGTACATTCTTCTGTCTCAGTGTCCGGTTCGTTTTGTAAGCAATATTGAGAGGCATCTTTCAAATTATGCGTTGGACCCTGGGAAACAAAACATATTTTTCGTTTTTTATACAAAAAAAAATTGGTTAACACACAAAGCAAATATCATACTCTATATGTTAATACACCTTGCAAATACCTGTTTACTATATTGGACAGATTGTTGTAGCAACGCTTCGCTCAAATATTGATTGAAGTAGCACTAGCAACGCATCTGATTTGTGATATTGTCTTATTACTATGAATGATGTTTTTAAATTTAATTATTAACTTTTATTTTTTAAAACTACTTAGGGTTCTTCGTAAAAAAAATAAAACCCTCAACATTACCCTTATTTTTTTCCCAAATTGTTGATAACTTAGCTTCAGCGAACTCGATTCTCATGAAACTTGGAGTGTACCTTTACTATTTAGAAAGACATGATATGACAAAAATTTGACCTTCAACTCCTCAATCTTCATGGTGCTAGCGTACTGCCTGCGTAAGCGGTAGGAGTTAGCTATTTTCTGTTTACATATTTGTAATAAGGTTCCTAAGCAGAAACATACGGTGATAAACTTGACTTGAGTTACTC
>MOOZ01000383.1:92832-104813 GCA_002930495.1 Cecropterus lyciades
GAAACCGCGGGCTCAGCTAGTTATTAATAAAAATGTCCATGAGCCAGAATCATTTCACAGTTAGGTGTTGCCACATCTAAACGGTCCCATTACACAAGAAAACTGTTTTATTTAATTTTGAATTTTTATGCATGTATTCTAACTTTTATCAGTTTGCCTGTTTTTGTCTCGGCATCGATTACTTACATTCTCCACATACATCCTAACGGGCACTTTGTCGACGAGGTGGTATCGAACTCTTGTATGATAGCCTTCCACTACATTATTGATGCATATCCCTTCGCATGACATCCATTCCTCCCACTTAGTCATTGGACATTCTGGTGTACCGCTTGGAGGTGGTGGGGTTTCACTACTCATAACAAAACAATAAGGTATATTTATATAAAGTATCTATGGTAAGATTATTCGTACCTGTATATTTAAGTTACTCTATGATTATTCGATTATTCTGCAACTTAACACATACTTACAGTGTTAGGTGAGTTAGGTGACAGAATAATGGAAACAATCGATTGTTTATTCTTGGATTATTACAAGAGATTTTAACTTTAATGTCCAATGGACATATGTATTTCTTAGTCTTAGTATTTGTGGAACAATGTAGCTGTTAAATTTTAAAATTAGTATGTAAGCAACTGAATAAAATCAGCTGTTTAGTAATAATCATTTCTCATGGCCTCGTCATAAAACCATACATTTTAAAGGACAAATATTATTTTTAAAAACCTAAATAAATGTCTTAATATTTACCAAGAAAGGACCGGTTAGGAATAAATTTTTGAGAATCTTCAAATTAACATATTTAGTCCCTGCTACCTTCTATAGCTATCACAATCAAGAATTGTTGTCAGGAAAGAAGTTGGGCGTCTCAACGAAATTAAGCTACTTTCGAAAAATAAGCTCGATAGTATTAGGTGGTAAAAATGTACAACCGATCCCAGACTATCTGTATTTATTATACTCTTACATATTTCTGTTTTAAGGCGTTAGAAACCTTTGTGGTTCGACTATGAAGGCATCTCCGCCACACTCGTTTATGCCTCATAACAAACGAGCTAAGTGTTGCTGTATATTGATTTAAAGGTCGTGGAAAACGAATATAATATGTATTCGAGACGTTCTAACTTAGTCCTCAGGGGTAGTAAAGCATCTGTGGCCAACCTCAGCTATGTCTAAAATCTCACCTGGAGATGATTACAGATGTCCATAGGAGGCTTTGATTTTACTTACCATGGTATATCAATCTGATACGGCATATTCGTTTACTACTTTTACAATTAAAAAATTTAAAAAATCTTTATTGGAATCGACGTATATGACAATTTACAGATTAACAAAAAAAGCCGCTTAAAATCGCTACTAAGACCATTTTTATTGGTTTTAACTCACTTTGGTGGTTGTGTAGTAGGCTCGGGTTCCTTTGAGTCTTCGCTCGTTTCCTTTGAAATTTCATCTGAGAACAAAGACAACGCCATTAAGTATGCCTTATTGTAAAAAAGCGTTCTAACATGAACCCGACACGGAGACACAAAATACACAATATTATTATTTCTAATACTGTTTTCAATTCAATTCAAAAATCGACCAAAAAGCAGTCCAGATTCTGAAATGCTGTCCCCCCTTAGTCACGGGTACGCTTAAATACATCATACAGGTTTTGTTCACGTTAAGATTTCTTGTTTTTTAAATTTTGCCGCCCTATGAAGGTTACTGTTCTTAGATGGGATGGGATTCGTTTTCTCCTCGTTCATCTATCTTACAGATATTATTAATGCGAAAGTTTGTGATGTATGTGTGTTTGTTACTCTCTCGCGCAAAAACGACTGATCGAATTTCACTCAAATTTCGCACACAGAGAATTTATGACCTCGAATGACTGACTGACATAGGATACTCATTACCGTGGTAGACGTGGCCAAATCGGGCGGAGCTACGGGATAAACCTAGCATTTACATAATTAATAAAGTGTTATACCCTCATTCTCACTTTCCGTGACTGGTGGCTCGGTGATGCAGTGGGGAGTTACATACGTTCGTATCAAAGTAAACAGTATTCTTGCAAAAGGTTTCATCTGTTCCAATGGTATATTTTTGTTTATTATCGCTCTTGATACCGTCCTGGGCGGCATCGTATCTTCATTAGGTGCCTGAAAATATTACGAAACTTATATAGGTGCCTGATAATATTACGAAAGCCATCCATTTTGATGAAATTAAGAAAACGTACACAACGAAGGTCATCGCGATGGGAGATACAAAAAAAAATGTCAACATTTGTATGGTCTCAAAATGAAATCGTCAAGATTCAGCGTACTTATGGTTAATGGGTTGATGAAACCAAATTGTTAAAGCCAAGTCAAGCAACGCCCATGATCCTCTCATAACCAACCGAAACCCTAGATTCGCCACAGATTTTAAGCATCACTCTGTGTTCTGGTTTGAAGGTTTAATTAAGGCGAGTCACTTATATGAACTTAGTAGCAACGTATGGTTGAGGAAATGAAATGTCTTCATTTTGTAAACGCCTACTTACTAATTGTCAGTTACAACATTTTTATTTTTACACTACCACCTGAGATAGAGAGGGTCCGAGAGACAAGAGGAGACAGACAAGAGAAGATCCGGCAAGAAGCTCAGCGGGTTAGTCTTTTTTGTTTGCTAGCTAGCTCCAGCATCTCGCATTACAATTGACTAAACATGAGTCTTTTTGGCAAGGTTATGTAGAACTAAGTTATATACGACTCTACTACTCTGGTGGTGGCTGAAGTTTGCTAATTTTATAATCAAACTCAATATTCCACTCACCTCAAAGCTTGTGCCACTGTCCGTCCCAGCGTCCAAGGGATATAAATTGAACGTCAGATTGGACACCCATTTGTTGGTACCGACTTCACATAACTCCATGTTGGATACGCCCAGGAACCAGTCGGGAGAAGGTAAAATGGCCGTGACTAAAGACACCCGATGGTAGTCCCGACTCGTTCGGAAGATAGCCCTAGTTATCATGTCTGGTTTGGGCTGGCTGGACGCTTTAAATATCGTGCGCACAGAAATACCTAGCTGTTGGACAACGTTGTTAATATTGGCATATAATTTTTCAGTTGAAGTTATTCTTAAAAGTTTGCTGGTTTTAGAGAAGAAGTAAGACATCTATACTTCTAAGTATACTAATATTATAAAGAGGAAACCTTTGTTTTTTTGTATATTTGTAAGGAATAAAACAAACCATCAAAAATGTTCGTGTCGTGTCTGAACGGTGAGACTTAATCTTTGTGCAAAGCTGCAGCAATAATAACGGTTTCACGGAAGGTGATTACCGGTCTTTTAACCTTGTTAAAATTGCCGTGACTACCATTAGAAGAGTACCTAAGGTACTCCCAATCACGTCTCTGTAGTTCCGGGATCTGAATAGGGCTACGGCCTGTCGTAGGAGGCGACCAAACAGGGACTCTCGCCGCCCGCAACCCGAGTTCTCTTCTACTTTTTTACGTGGCTCCCACGGCATCCTCGTACTTTTTAAAGGTATCCCCCTCGAGAACAAAAAAAAAAAGATCTTCCAATCAAACAACCACCAACCTGATTGCGTATATCTATTTCGAGTTCCGTGGTGTTGCCCTGTGCTGCTAACATTTTTAAGCCTGGTCTAGCTTCGGATTCGAAACTGAACAAGCTAAAGTCCTTACTGTGTGATGCGCCCACCACGTCGCTGAATCTGGCCAGTTCTTTAGTTTCGGGGAACATAAGGGGGTGCATATTGTAAGACCAAAGGCCCTCGAAGGTCAACTGTAAAAGAAAACATCGATGTACAATATTTAGTTTATAAAAATATTATAACATTTCGGCTCACTTAAATATGAGGCGATCATCTCTGTCCTTGGGAGTAGCAACGCATCTGTGACCGACTTCAGATAGAACCTCTGTTATATATATGAAGTTGGTTACAGAAGTTCATGGACAGCAGTAACCACTTACCATCAGGTGGACTGCATGCTCGTTTGCTACTTCAATATGATAAAAAAATTGGTAACTACCTAAATACCTACATGTTAATTTCATAATATTGTGTAAAACGTCGCCGTCGACGTAGCCGTCACGGGACGCAGAAGTGACACATCATATTTGTACTAGTAATATGCATAAAAGACAAGATTGCGTTAGGAACTATATATATGTAGAATAATGAAAAAAACGCCATCTACGAATAGTACCCCGCACTAAGTCGAATATCGCACTATGTTCGATAGTTAATAGTTCAGAAAATTTATAACAGATGACGCTAAAATAAATACGGTGTGGCGATCGTCACGCCAACAATCAGGTTTACGTGCACCTATAGACGTTTCACATCAAAAATATTAATAACTAACCATATATCGAGCATCTTCACAAACGTTACAGTTGTGATTTTCAGTTGGCGGCATGTCTTCAGCTTTCCGAGTATCTTCACACACTCGTTTCGAAAGGGGTCCTACTAAATCGTACCATACGTCGGGTTTTACTGCCAATACTGCATAAATTGTGACACATTTGTTGTCTTTCGGCGGAGCTTTCCAGTGGGCCTGAAAATCGAAAAAAAAGACTAATGCAACCTAACAGTAGTGTCCGACCGAAGCTTCGGCTTTGGCCAAAGTGGGCGAAGTTTATTCCGAAGATGAAGGTTCTAGCAAGCGCCTAAATTGATCGAACTATAACGAATACACGACACCGCGATACAGATGGTGAAGCGTAAGTATAAGCGAAAACTCCATTGTGAGATTGCGCCGCTAATTGAGTATGATAATCACATTATTCGAACTGTTATCGTTTTAAAAGATTGTTAAAAAGAAACACTTTTAGCCAATTAGATCTGAATTTCTTATGGTTTTTGAACTTTCGGTCGGACACTACCTATCAGATACAATTTATGTCCAATTACAGCGCAGTTTTCCTCATTATGAGTATTGATTAAATCCAATGGCGGATTACCAACTAGGATTAAGACATAAAGCACAAGCCCATTAATTTAGTTATTAAACCCCCATTTGTTGACTACCGCCCCGCCCCTCTCTAGTTTTTGAATAAACAGCTGAAATTGATATTTAGGTTTGGTTAGCCGATTGTACCTATACATTAAAATTACATTGTTTAGCAGAGCAGTGATAACAGAATGGTTGAAACTTGGCCTGTCAATCAAGGGTGCAAGGTTTGAGTCCCAGGCACGCAGCACTGACTTTTCTAAAATTATGTGCGTATTAGAAATCAATTAACACTGCTTTATGGTGAAGGAACACATCGAGAGAAAACCTACACCTGAAAGTTCTTTAAAAAAATAAACAAAAAAAAAACTATCCGCACTTGGCCAGTGCGGTGAATTATCGCCTGAAACTCTCTCAATCTGAGACCCGAGACAGCAACGGGACAATGGGTTGACGACGACATTGCATAGCATATCGCCTTCGCCTTATAAACTCACCTCCACTGATGTTTTAGGCGTAATATCCGATTGTATGACAGAGTTGTTGCAATTAGGGCTGCGTATGGTGTCTGAATGTGGGGACGGTTGTATCAGACCAGGGTCCAGCGAAATGGGTTTTCTTGGATTTTTCGTGTTATTTTTAGTATCCTCGCGAGCAGATATCGTGAAAGCAATAAAAGTAGATGTGTTGTCAGTAGAATAGAGTCGGACTGAAACGAAAAAAATTGAGTGTATACTCTGCGACTTTTAGTAGTGATATACATTAAAACCATTGTCTAATTACTAGTTATATTTATATATAAATAAATACTTGTATAAAGTTTGCTCAGGTATTTGCAATATTTTCATGCTGGCGGAGATCGTGGAGCGCAGGATTGTCTTCAGCGAAATTATTATATCGCATAAGGAGAGGAAAGGGTTGTCTAATTTTCCTATCCACAACAGGAGAGTAGAATATCGAAGAAGAATCTACCCCCATTTCCCAATCTCCATTATGAAAACCTTAAGAAGGGTACAGGTGTGTTTTCCTTCGGTTAAACAAGGCCTCGAGATGGACTACAGTGTTCCCGTATGCGTCTCAAAGTACAATGAATAGAGAAACCAACCTTATTCCACGAAAAATGGACCCGAAGAGCTTACGGCAACGAAATTATGGACGTATGCGAAAGCGTACGTCTCGATAAAAGATATCTGGAGGGACTCCATAGGGTTTTAGCCGGTAGGAGACCGCCATAACCACATAGCTCCCGCGGAAAGTGTCCATGTTCGAAGGTTTCCATTGCGGATCTCCCTACGTATAAAAATCATCTGCTATTGATAAAACATTGTTCCTTACCAGTATATAGTCGCGATGGGATGTACTCCTTATTATTGTTATCAGTTATACCCACTATATCGATTTGGAACCTGCTATCAGATGGGAGAGGTTCTGCTTTGGTCCCCAAAGGTCTTCGATCACAAACATCATCATCATCAGACAAACACAATTGTATGGCCAAAAGTAAGAACAAACCGTGTAACGCTCTTATTATAATTTGTGCCATGATTTCTGATGAGCTGAAACAATGTTTTAGAAAACAAATATTCTTAACCTCTCATATAAAGGTATTTAAATGTATATTTATGTTTCGATTACTGTAATTTTTTTTGTTCTCGAGGGGGAAACCTTCAAAAGGTACCCGACCCTGTGGGAGCAACGCCGGATAATGTGGTATTTTTGAAAATGGTCGTAACTTATCACATATAAAGGTGCTTACTGTTCCAATTGTTGTAATAACTATTAGTGTTTTGACTCCAAAGGCACCATCAAACAGCTACCTATGTTGAGCACTACTAGAATCTAGTTTGAAGGATGTGGTAAGGCAGCATGATATGATTTTAGACTTAAATTATCGCGGAATTGATACATTTTAATATGTTACGGGTACTCACGATATTCGGTTTTAAATTTGATGATCAGTTTCGCCCTGACCACGATCCATGTAACTGAGTCGAAATATCGGCAAAAATAAATTCAAAACCGCATATCGTGAGTACCCGTAATATATTAAAATTAAAAGGCAGCAAGATTCTCAGGATTAGCAACGCCCCTGTGGACTTAAGAACATGAAAACTGAAACCCCAGGTATTGGCCGTTAACTTCTGGATTGCATGCATGTTTCGTGCATCATTTCAATAAAAAGAAAACCATCTCGGCATTCGTTCTCGCTCGCCAAGTCGCTTCTCAAGGGTCAGCAGGTTAGTAAAGCATCCAGGACCGAGAAATTTCTTCTTTTCTATTTAAAATAGCCATAGACAGTAATGAAAACTTATTCAAAGGTAAATTACATGTTCGTTCTGTGAAATCTGTGCATACCAGAGCTAACCTGAAACTAGCATACCAACCTAAACAATGAGAACTTCGAAATACATATTTTTAAAATGAAAAAATACTTACCTCACGAAAAAATCGCGTATATTTCTAAAACCTGCAACTGATACCACGATTTCCAGACGTTTGTATATTTCGGTCAATTGTCGCCGGGATACTGGACGAAGTAATTAGTGTTAAATTAATTTAACACGTTAAATTACATCACCCACACGTACTTGCTGTCTACTGGACGTTTGATACACGATTATGACTCTTATTTTACGGGAAAATACAGAAGTGCAAGTAACATAAACAATTTTATTAGGAATCCTTGCTTTCTGTCATACAACAGATGCGTATGGGAATTTTCTAGTTCATTTACAGGAATTGTCAATTGTTTATATCGCTCAGTTGCAACGAAAAGGACCAAACTCTAAATGTTCAAAAACTGTATTAATAACTCTACCTTTAAAGGTAGTAGAAGTCTATGTGGTTCGACTCCGAATGCATCACCAACATATTTCCGTCTAATAACAACTGTTTGTATTGCTGCGTTTTGGTCTGAGAGGTGTGCTAAGGGGGATATACATATCCGACGCGTTTTAACTTAGTCCTCAGGGGTACTAACGCATCTGTGGCTAACTTCAGGTAAAACTCTGATCTTATCTGGGTTTGGTTACAGATGTCCATGAGCACAGTGGCCACATACCATCAGGTGGGCTGCATGCTCGTTTGCTCCTTCCATATTATATCAAAAAAACCTTCTTGCAAGTATCAGAGCTATTATGTTGTAGATACCTGACTAAAGTCCTACCTCTATTTGAAATAATTAGTCATGAATCATTCATATCCAACATTCATCTCCAACACATACATTTCTGCTAAACAAATAAAAATCAAAGTTCAAAATTTTAATGTTGAAAATCATCAAAACATATAGGTAATGAAGTATAGATATGTATGATATAAGTATGATAAGTAGAAACAACATGTTATGTGTAAAAAGTAGTTTATTAAATTTCTTAAAAAACGGTTAAATGATGAAGATAAAAACATTTAAAACTTAAATATTAAAGCAATATATAAACTTTCACAAAAAGAAGTAGTAAGGAACACGTTTCTTTTTAGAAGTCCAAGAATGGCCAGGGGGTACCGGGTCCATTATTCTTCGTCCAGCTGTAAATCAAATAAAATATATTAAGACAAACGCATATAAATCTACATCGAAATTAGAGATGTGCCAGATCGTTAAAATAATAGATCCGCGGATACGGATCTCAACTTTCTTACAGATTTACTTACTCTTTGCGCGTGTCCTTGAAGCGACAGTTGCTTTATTAACATGTTTCTGCCTGTGCCCTTAGTACGAGGTTATTACGTTTCCTCAAAACAATCATTGTTTACGTTTTTCCCTATCGTTGCAAAATACACTACCATTCGGTATATGTATTAACATATAATGTTGAGGTATTTGATTTTTGCAAAGTGAGCTAAATATGGGATATTAATATTATAAATAATATGAATTTAATAATAAATATTAAAGATCCGTTTAAGATCCGCCCAAAAAATAGCGGGTACGGATACAGATCTTTCTCACACCTTGGATATCCGCGGATATGGATACGGTATCCGGCACATCACTAATCGAAATACGAAACTATTGTAGAGACCTACAGATATAAAACAAGCAATAAGGAGTACAAAAACTATGTTCATCAAAATCAGGTCATCCGATTAAGAGGCAAAATGCCAGACATATACACACGTTAAAATTATAACCTCCTGCTTTTTACGTCAGGGGTTAAAAATAACCTAAGGGTATAACACACCACCGATCGATCATCGATCGTATCGATCGTAAGTCGATCGTCCGTTGTTGCCACAGCAGTTAGTCATGCATGATTAATGCATGATGCATTCATTAACGTCGATTCAGCCCTTCAATCATCGATATGATTGAAGGGATCAGTCGACGTTGATCGTCTCTGCCCACGTCCTTCTCTGAATACATTTTAAAGACTGACTATGATGTAATCATCGTACGATTGTCGATCAAATGTCCGATGACAACAACCAATGTATAATACCGACATTCAAAGCGAATGATCGAACGAACGATGTTCATCGGTCGTCGATCGTTCGATCGGTATCTTTCGAACAAGTAAAGTGGTAGCTTTACTCATAATCGATATATCGCATAAGTGATAATCGATCGATTTGTGTGTGATCCTTCTGATAAAAGAAAGAAAAATCGTTTATTCGTTTCTACAAGAAAGGAAAATAATACTAAAAATTATCACTAACTTATTACTATATTTATGTATTGTCAAGTATGGCGTATTTCCTACCAGAAATCTGGGGATGTTTGGGTTTTTCAGAGCATTCATCGTCACACTTTTCGATCTCATAATCAGAATATTGCTCTTTACAGTATTTCGGAACTTCCTTCTTAGGTGCATTCTTCGTCTGTAATTATAAAACAAAATCAATTTATTAACTAACTATTTCTTCAGTCGTCATTTTAATAATAAAATGTTCACTGCAGATCACTTATAATAGGCCCGATGCGATGCTTCATTACTTACCCAGTATTCTTTTTTATAATTTTGAAGTAAACGAGCATGCATTTTACCTGCTGGTAACTGGCCTCAGCAGCCCATGAACATTTGTAATCAACTCTTGATTAGACTACGGTCTTACCTGAGGTTCGCCAAAGATACGTTGCCATCCAAAATCTATTTTTATTATCAGACTTAAGTAGCAAACTGCATGATTATCCAACAGGCGGTAAATAGTGACAATACGTTATAGACCTCTGTAAGCAACTTTATATTGAAGTCCTTGGGACTGAGATGGTCGCCTCATATATAATGAGCTGAATATATAATTACTTTGAGCTTCTACCACTTAAGAGTATATCTCACATTCGGGTCATATTTCTCGACTGCGACTCCATCGACCAGATGGTAGCGCTCCCTCCACCTGAAACCTGTCATTTTTCCGTTTTCGCAGATACCATCGCAAGGATTCCACTCCAGCCATGACGTAAGCGGACAAAACTGACTTGAATCAGGGTCCGTCACCAAAGGAGTCTCGCTGAGGAAATACAGGGAGTGTTATAGTAAAAGCCACTTGATTTTTGAAATAAATCTTTGAAAATGACTGAAATGGGCAGTGATTTTAACAGTGTCCTACGACGGCTAGACGATATACTACGTTATTAAGAATAGTTTCAAATATTTAACTCAAATTTGTGAAATTTAGAGTATCGTTTTCACTGTTCGATTTCCCGAAATAGGGATTTTGTGTACTTAGCAATTAATTAGATAGTATGTGGTCATAAAAGGTAAAAAGCATCTCTAATCAACCCCAGCTATCACGTTCACATAACTTTCTTTGCTTTGCCTTTAAGCAGAATCCAGAATCACAAACATGTGCTGCAAATAAAACAAAAACAAGGGTAGTGTAACCACAATACCGGTCTATACAAGGGTAATCACAATACTGTTTTGGATCCCCGGATCTAATTAATTTAGATTGCTCTTCAGAAATTTTACTTTTGAAAATCATCGTGAGTCTATAGTACCAACGACAAAGAGTGGGGCTATGAGTGTCAAAACATTTAATGTGTAAATGTTCTTTTCGTAAAGAGTTTCGTTGTTCGTAACTGCATATCGTGGGTACCCGTTACATATTCACAAAAACATTTAGATTGATGAGCAAATGGCATGAACCGAGGTGATAATCGAGAAGAAGTGGAAGCTCACCCCTCGCCGCTAGCTAGATCTGTGTTTTGGTACCTGGCGGGTTCGTCTGGTTCGGATAGACCGTTCCCCGGCTCTTCTGTTGTTTCGGTCAGGCCTTCCGTTGTTGAAGTTGTCACGTCGTCATCTATATCTATACCTATAAATAAAATTGAAGTGTCTGTTTGTAATATCAAAAAAACAGCTTTTTACGAGATGCATATGGAAGTATATACGATACTAGTAACAAAACAGCAATTTCTAAAAATTTTGTCTGCTTCTTTCTCTGTTTGTTCCGGGTAATCTCTGAAACCGCTGGACCGATTTTGACGGGACTTTCACTGTTGGATAGCTGATATCATAAGGCGTAACTTAGGCTACGTTTATTTTTAAAAAATACTTAGGGTTCTTCGTAAAAAAATGAAAACCCTCAACAATACCCCTGTTTTATTCCAAAATTGTTGATAACTTAGCTTCAGCGAATTCGATTCTCATGAAACTTGGAGTGTAAATGTGAAAATTTGATCTTCAACTCCTCAATCTTCATGATGCAAGGGTACTGCCTGCCTAAGCGGTAGGAGTTAGCTATTTTCTGTTTACATATTTGTAATAAGGTTCCTAAGCAGAAACGCATATAATATGCATACGGTGATAAACTTGACTTGAGTTACTCTGTTCTTTAGTCTGTATTAGCCAAGGCAGGTTACCTAATCGTAAATGTACTCATGTGATCATAATAGTAGGTATCCATACACAGACGTAGCACTTTGTTGCCGAGTGCGGGCATGACGAGAGTTTGTTAGTAGTGGTTTTCTTAGAGTATAGTTTTAGTAAAGAATAACAGATAGCGCTGTATGTATTCAGATGAATGCTTGAGGTTATATTAGTAATATACTCAAGGATTGAAATTTATTTATCATGCTCT
>MOOZ01000383.1:108234-122588 GCA_002930495.1 Cecropterus lyciades
AGGCATCCACAACACATAATTAGTGTCGTGGGACGCTCCGACCATATCGCTGAAGCGAGGCAACCAGTCGTTTTCAGGATATAAGCGAGGATGAGTGTTGCGAGACCATATTCCCGTAAATGTTAGCTATAAGATAATATACGTAATCACATATTACATATAATATAAATTGCGAAAAGATTAGGGGTGTGCGAATAATTCGAACTTACGAATTGTTCGTTCCGAATCGAGTATTAATATTCGATTCGAAACTAGAATCGAATAATTCGAAACTTCCCGAATAATTCGAAAAAGTTCGAGTAATTTCGATTAATTCGAAAAGTCTCGAATAACTCGAAGAGTTACGAATAATTCAATTTCATTTAGAATTACCTGCGAATTATTCTATTATTCGCAATTTTTTTTGTGTTTTCTCTCTGAAAATGAATCTGTAAAATTTCACTAATTCAACTAGTGAACGTGACTTCTATTGATTGATTAGTGAAATTTAAATTGGAAACAATTGGAAATACTGTGATATTTCAATAATCCGCGAATTGTACTAACCGAAACGAAATCGAAATTTACCAAATTATTGGAATTTTTTCGAACTATTCTATTTTTTTTCGAATAATTCGCCTTTTTCTAATTATTCCTCGTATTTCGATTTATTCCAAAATTCGAATTATTCGATTCGAATTTCGAATCGAATATTAATATTCGATTCCATTCGAATGATATTCGCACACCCCTACGAAAAGTGTAAATGTCTCACTAGTACACATAGGAGGCGAACATCTCAGTCCTCAGGAGTAGCATCTGTGGAGGCAACCGTTCTAGTCACATCAGGAGTAGCAACGAACCAGGGAATGACTTCAGCTAAAACCCTTATCCTATGTGGAGTTGCTTACAGAAGTCCAAATTTGGCAGTGATCACTTACCGTTAGGTGGACTGCGTGCTCGCTACTACAATCTTATAAAAAATGGGAAATCGCTATTTAAGTAAGTGATATCCTTTTTGAGTAATAAAATCAATATTTTTTCAGATGTTGTGGCTATAGTCTGGCCAGAAAATACATTTTTTACTCTTAGAGAAAACCCTTGCCTTTAGTTGAAGAATAATAATTTCATTATCGTTGTCATAACCAGCTTTTTATTCGCTCAGTGCGAATCTATATGACTACACCCATGGTAAATTTTCCAGTACTGATTATCTGGTAATTTCTGGGTTAACAATTAACCCCAGATAAGATTAGAATCTTGCCTGAATATTATTATTAGATATAAATAGACGATAAAGGTACAAAGCGAGAGAGAGAAGAGCATTTGGTACCTACCTCATACTTAGCTTCATCACAAATCTGGCAATCAAGGTTCAGGATCGGGGTGACATCGTCCGGCTGACTCATGTCTTCACAAAGCCGCTGAGTCAAGGGTGATCCGTCCTGGAACCACACCTCCTCATTTTCCGCGACCATTGCGCGTAAAATCACACAACCGTTCCCAGATTCAGGAGCTTGCCAGTACACCTAACGGAACAATGAGAATTTCTCATTATGGATAAGAAGTGTACATCGTAGTACTTATTGGATATACCAAATATCTTTTTTCCGGGTATTTTTATCGCTTCTTATCCCATATTGCTGACTTTTTATTGCCTGTTACTTTCTATTGCCACTTACTCCCAATTGCCTATTTAGTTTCCAATTGGAATTATTAGATACATAATTCAGGTTACATTACATAAAACGTAAGAGAGCGGACTTAAGGATTTTAACACTCGCTAAATTAAATCTTAAGATTATCTGCGTTTGCAGTAAAGGAACACAACACACGAAACTCCAGGCCTACAAAGTTCCTATAACTTATAAAGCTGGATAAATGTTGATAACAGTCAACTACCAATGATCACTCGCTCCTACCCTTCAAGGTGGACTATACGGTTACAGATACATACAGTTACAGACTGTACAGTTTAAAATCATTATGCAATGGCTAGCGCCAGGTCACCTGTCATAAAAATTACAAAAACATTATTATTATTAAAAAATATTAAATACCGCTACGGATGATTTTGACGACGCTATAGCGTGTTCAACAGAGTTTAGACAACGGTCGCTAAACTTCGCTGTGAGGGAGTCTTGGGGTCTGAGGTCCCCTGGATACAATGAAATTAGTCTCCTCGGATTCTTGGGGTCTACCCTCGTATCTCCTTCCGCTGATATCACAAAACTCGTAAAAAGAGACACTCCGTCTGTAGATACTATTTGTACTGCAAATAAATTATTTTATATTATTTATTTTATGTGAAGTATTCGATTATTTGTATAACAAAATTACGAAAGAAAACTTTGTGTACTTATAAGATATAAAAACTTCAGTAAAAATATGTAAATAGAAAAGAAGTTTTGTCGGAAGATAATCAACACGTATTCTAAATGTTTATAATTATTAATTAGCACATACCAACTAGATTGAGTCTTTCTTGAGCTCAACCACTGATGCGTTGCCTTCCATGAAAACTAAGTTGGAATGCCTCGGATAAGTATTTTTCCCTTACCCATCAAGCCCGAACACATCAGCGCTTTACACTGCTGTTATTAACCCCCGACGTAAAAAGACAGATGTTATAAGTTTGACTGCTTTGTCTGCTTGTCTGTCTGTGGGCACGTAGCTCCTAAACGGGTGAACCGATTGGGATGCGGTTTGTTTTGTTAGATAGCAGGTTTCCGGGTGCTGGTTCCTTAACATGTTTTATCAAAATCAGTTATGTCAGTTATTAGATATAGATGGAGAAAGTGGTGATGAAAAATCAAATATTTTTAAATATTCATAATTGGGGTATAAAATAAAAGGTCATAATAAATAACTTACACTTACACATTTTTTATCAAAATCGGCTTAGCCATTTACTAGATATAGGGAGTTGAAGTGAGGACGAAAAATTCAGTGCTGTCAAATATGCACAAATGGGGTACCAAATTAGAGAAGATGACGTCTATGTTCCAATAAAATATGTTTTATCAAAATCGGTTCAGTCAGTAATTAAATATCGTAGTTCAAAGTGGGGAGAAATAATCGAATATTGTCAAATATACCCATGTGGGGTATAATATGAAAGGGAATGACGAGTATGCTATAATAAACATGTTTCATCAAGGTTGGTTGAACCATTTAGTAGATTTGAGGGGAAGAACGGGGATGAATAATCAAATATTGTCAAATATAGCCAAGTGGGGTATCAAATGAAAGGGAATGAGGTGCACATAACAGATACTGTCTATTCCATCAAATCGGTAAAATTGATAAAAGCTACGGTAGGTAAAATGTGCAATATTGAAGGCATACCAAATACATCATCTCATCATATACATCACATCAACTCGTATTTGGTGTGATGTATACAAACCGCTAAGTTTAGACTAGATAACTACCTACCTAGCTAAAATAAAATAGGGAGACTGGATAATCGTCAAGTTCACAAATCTAGTAAATAAATAGACAATTTTAACGAGCAAATTTTATATTTCTTTAATTAAAGTATAGGTGTAACTCGCTGGAATTTGATGGCCCATCTGTAAATATTATTTTTGACTTTTTAAATGGTTGCCCACTTATCTTTATAGCGTTGGTTTTTTTTTAATATTACATTTAATTTTTTAGAAATGTGGCGATGGTGCTTCTGGACTCCGGAGTCAAACCATAAAGGATTCAACCACCATTAAAGTTGAGTTACTAAGTTCAAAATATCTTCAAGCACGATACATACGACGGTAACGCTATGAGCTAGCATAAAACTAAAGGAATAAATTTACTTACCTGTATAAAGCTGTCCGGGTATGTATGAGTCTTCAGTTCCAACAACTTCTAGTTTGAAACGGCCGTCAGGGGCCGATGGTTGTGTCAAGGACCCATAAGGCCTTCTATCGCAACGAAAACTTAAAACTTGGTGTTTCAAAGGAGCAAACGTAAAAATTAACCATATTAAAAACCCAAAATTAAGTCGTTTGGTCATATTTTACTTCAGGCACTGAAAATAACCAATTAACATTAACGGTATACACGTTTCTTGTTTGGACACCTAAATATTTTAATGGTCGTCAATCCATTACTGTTCCTGTCCTTCTGCCGGGCACGGGTCTCTTCTTAGAGTGTCAGTTATACCATATTCCATGGTGTTTGTGAATTAGTGGACTTTACACACCTTTGAGAACTTTTACAGAACTCTCAGATATGCAGGTTTATATTTTTGTTTTCCGTTATTGCATGTAGTGCTGCCTACATTAATTAAATTAATTAATTTCTGATAAGCAAATTTGAATAGGTATCAGAGGTACGTGAGATTCTAACTTTGGATCCCCGATCGAGTGGCAGAATTTCAACCACTAGGCTATCAATGCTTGCAGGTATTTTAATAACTGTAAATTTAAAATAACTAAATTAAATAAAAAGTCCTCACGACTTCCAGTTGAGACAGAAAGAGAGAGAGTAGAGTGTGTACCAAGTTACTCAAAAGTTATATGTAGATAAAATCCCGTGACCAGCAGTAAGACGTAAAAAGGGTTAGAGTAGCATAAAATTCATGCCTGTTAATGATAACGGCGTAAATAAATTGGCAGTTATTTTTAAATTACAGGTCGATTCAATAATTGTTTAGTACATCGTAGTTAAAAAAAGTATATTACTTTATTACTTTTCAATTTATTTTTATATTTATGTAAGGTTAAAAATCCAAATTTATTAAATTATTATTTCTTACAAGAGAGTAAGACGAAAATAAACATATCTCTATTATACGTACATAATTAAAGACGAGACCACGCGTCCTGGCTTCAGGAGCCTGAATGATAATAACTAAGTCCCGAAATGCAAGTGGTCACGAGAATGTACAAGATATCGTGTAACAATATGAGTATTACATTTCTGTTGTAATTGGCAAGTTTAGACTTGACCTAATATCTTAGGAAAACGCAATGGGCATATCCCATAACCAATTTGTGTTAGTTGAGAATTAAATTGTAACATAAATATTATAGACATTGTCCGCGTTGAGAAGTAATGTTATCCTAAACAGGTATGGCGAATTCCTCAATAGTGATGTTATTAACGGTTTCGCAGCCATCAATTCGTACTGGACATAACTTGTGCGTTGATTGTGTAGTGTGAGTCTTTATCAATATAATTGAATACAGAGTGATTTTTATGACATCTATTTCTCTCTAATTTTCAGTAAACGTACCAGAAAATAAGTTCATTGTATTGTATTATACTAAATTGTAGAATAAATCAATATAATCGACAAACAGACTTTATAAACTATTTGGCAACATTGTATTTTCGAACGTCAATCAGTGTTAATACTGTCAAATTATTTTATTTAGGGAAAAACGCTTGGTATTCTGTTTATGGGACGCGAACAATAAAATATTCTGTGGCCGCGTTCGTGTCAAGGAAGTGATTGTCAAATGGTGAATAGATGTCTGCAAAGCCAATAAAAATGCCGTCGGCAACTAAAGATTCTACTATACTGAAGATTGCGGTGGAGATGTTAAATGCGCCGGATAAGGTGCCACAATTAATCGAATTCGACCAGAGCCAGCCCTTATCTAGCTACATTAAATTACTGTGCAAGCAGTGGGGTCTGCCCGACCCAGATAACTACGCCTTACAGTTCTCCGAAAGCAACAATCAGAATTATATTACGGAAAAAAATCGTAATGAGATAAAAAACGGATCGGTGTTACGCCTCGAGCAGTCGCCAGCGAAAACGGTACAGGACATCCTCGCGAAAATCAACAACGGCTCAGAACAAGAACAAACGGAAGCACTGTGCAAATTATCCACAGTGAGCAGCGATTTGACATTTGCGCTAGAATTTATAAACAAAAAAGGTTTGTCTCTCATAATAAACAACATTGAGTCAGGTAGATTCAAGGGCAGCTCCCTCAAGTATGCTTTGGTGACATTCGTTGAATTAATGGACCATGGGATTATATCCTGGGATATCTTGGAGAATCAGTTTATCAACAGAGTGGCCAGTTTTGTCAGCAATCAGTCCAACACTCAGGATCCAAAAGTAATTCAGTCATGTTTATCAATTCTCGAAAATATTGTATTGAACAGTTCTGGGAAAAATTCTCATGTGGAAAAAGAAATAACAATACCCAGTTTGATATCGCATTTACAAAAACAATACCAGGACAGTATCATTCAGCAAAATACCATAGCATTAATAAACGCTATATTTTTAAAGGCAGATATGACTAAAAGGAGAACAATTGCTGCTACATTGTCCTCAAAACAAGTGCGCAATGTGATTTATGAAAATCTGATTGGACCACGAGAGGGGCCAGGCTCCGAGCTCGATCATCAATTGTATGTGTTGCAAACACTCACCTTAGGGCTGCTTGAACCAAAAATGAGACAACGGGCCGATTCCCAAGAACAAGAATCTCAGGAAAAAATCAAAGAATTGAGAAAAATTGCATTTGAAAATGACAACAATTGTAATGTTGAAGTTACAACAAGGAGACAAATGGGTAGCTTCTCGAAAGACTTCAAAAAACTTGGATTTATGTTTGAAATTGACCCCATAAAGGATTTTAATGAGGTGCCACCTGGTATTTTGGCCTTGGACTGTATGTTGTACTTTGCAAGGAATTATCCAGAAGACTATGCAAAGATTGTGCTAGAAAACAGTTGCAGGGCAGATGAACACGAGTGTCCATTTGGCAAGACTAGTGTGGAGTTGGTGAAGCAGTTGTGTGATATTCTTCACATTGGGGAACCTCCAAGTGAACAAGGAGTCAAGTATCATCCTCTATTCTTTACTCATGACCACCCCTTTGAAGAACTATTTTGCATCTGCATAGTGCTGTTGAACAAAACATGGAAAGAAATGAGAGCTACCACAGAAGACTTTGTGAAAGTCTCCAGTGTTGTGAGAGAGCAGATAAGCAGGGCATTATCAGCATTTCCGAAAGGTTTTGACAAGTTCCGCCAGAAGATAAATCAACTAACATACACTGAAATAACGCAGATTTGGCAGCAGGAGCGCACAAATAGAGAAGTGTGGGAGTCAAGAGCAACACCCATTATAGAGTTGAAAGAGAAAATCACCCCAGAGATTATAGACTTAATTCAGCAACAAAGATTAGGGGTTTTGGTTGGTGGTACTAGGTTTAAGAAGTACATATCTAGGGGACAGAGGATGAAGGATAAGTTCTGGTTTGTGCGTCTATCTCCCAACCACAAGATATTGCATTATGGTGAATGTGATGAGAAGAGTACACCTAGCTTAGAGGAGCTCACAACAAAACTAGCAGTCGCTGATATAAAATGTGTATTAGTTGGTAAGGAGTGTCCACATATGAAGGACTTAAAAGGCAGAAAGATAAATCCACATCTTGCATTCTCTCTCATTCTCAAGTCTGTTGAAGTGCCATCGCTAGACTTTGTTGCACCAGATGAGCAGATATTTGACTACTGGACTGATGGTATCAATGCATTACTAAAGGAAAAGATGTGTAGTAAATCTTTTGAAAATGACTTGGAAACTTTGCTGTCCATGGATATTAAAGTGAGATTATTGGATGCGGAGGGAATTGACATTCCGAAGGATCCTCCACAAATACCACCAGAGCCAGAAGACTATGACTTTTATTACGATAATAACTAATGAAAGCCTCATTAGAATAATGTTTAATCATGTTTAATTTCGACATGTATATAAAATCAACTTTTAAGTATTATCTATATTTACCTAGTTTATAGGACATATTTAAACATTTATGCACAGTATTGCTATCCGGAGCTTTATATGCTTTAAAATTGTAATATTTATAAGTGTTATAGAACCTGTAAATTGGACTTCTGTAGAATAAAAGAGAAGCATTAACTTTACTCTTTGTAACACCTCAAACCTGAAAATAAGATATTTTGTGTATCCTTGGACAGTTATTTTGTTGAGGTATTTCTTTCGATTTTATTTTAAACCTTTAATTTTACCTTGGATAGCAGTTTTGCTGTGTTTAATTTATAAGTACATTTGGACCAGGTTTCATTCCTGTTATGTGTAAATTTATAATCTACGTCATATTGTATGCTTGACTTTTCGAAAATGTATTGTGTAATGTATGTTTATTCTTGTATTGGGCATTTACTATTTATCTAAAGATCAACATGTGACATAGACATAAACAAAGAAGATAATATTTTAGCTATTTTTTTAATAATAAATTATCATTACAATGTCAATTGAAAGTATAAATACGAATGTCAAAAGGATTTTTTTTAAAAAGCAATTGTATGGAAGATCTTTAACTACCTTAATTTAATTTTACATAAAGCACAAAGAATTTGAAATGATCATTTTTATAATATTCCAGTTTTATTAAATTACACTTATTTAAATACTATACCATAATATATTACTACACTTGCTACATTTGTTTATATACTTACATAACAATTTAATCAATTTCCATTTTATTACATGGACTGAATTCAGTATTTACTCGAAATTACGATATAAAGCATTGTGGCCATATTCCAATATTATATTTTACATACCAAAGATAAACTGTAAAGAACAAAGTATATTTAACAACATCATTATTAATAAATAAATTTTATTAAGAATCAATGATTTTTATTTGTACTAGAGAAAAGTGAATTTGTACAAGGACAGTCTACTTTAGTTTAGACTCTGGTAATAAACATAATATAGGATATAAAGGACCTATACATACTCCATCTAATTGATGTTATTATAAATGCATCTAAAAAGTGATTAAGAGAATCCTTCCCTGTCTTTGCATAAGTTTATTTGCCTCATAAAGACTTTATTCATAAGTATTTATATCAATTTATTTGTAGCTCGTTCACTTTAATTAACCCTTTAACCGCCTTATGGGACACATGTTTTCGGGTCCATTTCGCCTACGTCGTGTAATAACACACACACACGACACACCTCGTTTAATCTGCTTTTTTATTTAAATACGTTGTATTATATCAAAAGATTTTTTAAACAGGTACATAGGTACCTATTTAAAACAAGTAAGCCTAAAAATAATATCCAAAGTTAGATTAATTAGGAGCATAATTTTAAGAAAATTGCATTGATGTGCAACGCCCATGTCGCCAAAATGCGACAAGAGGGATGGAGCATATACCAAGATTTATCGATACAAATATCAAAATAAATCAAAATAGATTTTTCTATTTTAAATAAAATCTAGAATTTGCCATCAGTGTCGTGCTTATCCACGTAGTTTTATGTTCAGGTATGGATAAATATTGGAATTGAAATTTATTATAACTTTTTGTTGTTACCTGTTATCATTGCTGGGATAAAGATTACTTACTTTTTATTCAGTAAAAAGAATGTTGATAATTTCGTAGGGTAAGTAGTATTTACTTGATGTTAGTTAATTACACACGTAAATATTACGATATTGACAAACGAAATTTTTCAAGGTCGATCCTTGAAAAATTTTAGTGTTGCACATCCTTTTGGTGTAGGTATTTATTTTTCGATTCATTATGCTTATGGACGCTGAGGGCACGACAAGTGGTATAATATCGCGCGGTTAAAAGGTTAACATTTCTTGCATCTTCCTCTAGTGGTGCGCCTAAACTATTAATATTTTTGATGCTAAATACCTTAATATTATCTTGTAACACCTATAATTTGCATCATTACCAATTACTACAAGTGAACCAATTTCTATTAGATCCATCGATAAACCGTAATTATAACTATTTTCATACTATTTCGATTTATCTCGTATAATTAATTTAATATTATGTCACTATGTATGTTATGTATAGTTCTATATTTGAGAAGTCACCGTGAAACAGTTTTTCAAAATATATATACCCTGCGCTGTGGGTCCATAATTGTAACAAATACCCAGACTAGAAACAAAAAAATCTTACTTTGGGAAAGAAAGCCGAAATAGTGCTACCGATCTTTATACAGGAAAAAAATCATATTGCTTTTTATTTTTCCTTAATAAATTATTTCCTACTCTTAACATTTATAAGTAATTATATTTTATGTATATATAAAGTTATTGACAAAGTGGAATAAGTAAATTTTTTTGGAATATTCGATATTGTGTAATACCTCTACGTTATGCTATAAAACAGCTTTTGGAAAGACAGGCCACATAATAACTACCCGAGATAATGGCGGGCCAAATTCGGAAGTAGTCTCAAATTTTACGGCGAAAAAAATGTTTGCCAAGAACAGATTTCAAGAGAAAAATGCGGAGAAAAAACAAAACGGTATTCCAGAAATTTTAATAGCAAAAAAAACTGTTCTAGAAAGATTGAGCTGCAAGGTGTTAGGAAGATCCGATACCGCAAAGAGACTCCTCCTGGCTTGCCGATCCCTGCTATATAACAATGCGTTTTATTTTTCACAACAATATCTAGCCTTCTTTGCTGCATTTAGGAGCACCACACACCGGTAAGCCTCAAACAAATCACATCGACACTTATACTACTGCATTTTGGAGACTTCGAACTTAGTGTTGATGATCTCTTCGTCGGAGTCTAGAAGGGGCAACGTGCTGGCTGGGATGTTGTCTTCCACCCAGCGGAGGTCGTTTTCCAAGGAATTGTTTCGGGCTTCGGGCTGGTCTCGGGAGTCGCCGGAGTCTCCACCGGTGCCTCTCATCTTAACACCGTACGCGTCGTTCACGAATTGCTCTTCCTCTTCTGGAATTTAAATCAAATTTATCACTAAACTAGATGAAATCGAATATAAATATTCGATTCGGAGCGAATAATTCGTAAGTTCGAATTATTTACACATAATGTAGGGGACATTATATGTTACCCACCGTCATCGTCCTCGGCGTTGTCGAGCAGCGGTGTGAAGGCGTACCGCTGGTTGTTGTTGGTGGGCCGCCACAGCAGCATGATGGCGGCCAGCACGCCCACGAACAGCATGTGCCAGTACGCCTCGTCCAGCCACACGCCCTTCCAGTCCTGGGGATCGATATTATTCCTTTAAAATACCATAAAAACAACGAACAGGGGTAACATGTGGTAGAACCAGTGTAGTTCGACCGGGAAGGTACCATCGATACACTTATTAACCAACTGCGTCAGAAGGAGGTTAATGTTTTTCGGGCGTATGTATGTATGTTTGTTAGCATGTATGTATGTCAATTTCTTTGGCACGCGCTACAGCCCAAACGGCTTGACGGATTGTGACGTATGGCATATCATTAGTCTCAGTTTGGATAGTGACATAGGCTATATAATTTTTGAAAATGGCGCCTGGCAATAGGAGAAAAGAGGGCCAGGGGCCGATTTTTTTTTACCATAACGACAATATGGGTACCAAATGATATTGGAGACGGACATTAGTTTGGACGGTAAACGAAGCGTAGCACGAATATCGACAGATGGCAGCACCGTCACGATGACGTCGATCGACACTCTGATAACCTTATGGTACAACAGAGTTTAGGTCGGGCGGTACGCGTGAACGGCGCTCAGTTTTCCATGCTGCCGTTGTGGAGAGCGGTACCTCCACTCTAAGGACTGTTATTCGTCTCGTTTGTTCGCTGTGGTTTATATTGTGGTAAATTGTTAACGTAATTTAAGTGGTTATAGAGTATTTTCTATATCTATTTGCTCGACGACCCACGTAAACGACCACGTAATGTCCGAAGAGGGACCTAATAATTATGACGATCTGACATATATATTATATTATTCTTTTACTCGACTATTTTGGTAAAAAACTCATATACTAACTAATATACCAAATTAAATTTATCATTATGAACAAAACAGCGAGCCTCCTGTGGAAGCCTGGGGTCCACCCTTTGGAATCCGAGGGGTAGGCTCTGGTTTAAAATAGAAGTTTATGCTTAAGCTGTACAATCTGCATATGTCGTGAACTAAACACATACACTGATTTTAAATTTAGTACGTATCTGGCTTGAAGGACCATTTTTTCTACTAAAATAAATAAAAGACACCTTAAAAAATTCATGTAAATATAAGAAATGTCAATTTATTCAGAAATATGTAGTGTTACTATAAAGTAATTTACTTACAGTGATACAATCCAAAATTCTGTAAGACTTGAGCGAGTACAGCATGAATATCACAGAGGCGATGACGGCGAATATGAGCGTGTTCGTGAAGTGTTTGTACAGGGAGAGTTTCACTGAGTTTCTGTAACAAAGCAGTGGAACATGTCAATTTTGTGCGAATTAACATACAGATAAACAAAACAGACGAGGTATAGCAGTGGGAAGAAATACAATAAACGATAGAAAATAAGAATAAAAAAAAACAAGAATTTAAAAAATAAAAAAAATAGTTTTCATGTATTTTGGTGGTGTCTTCACATTCTGGAAAGTAAAGTCGATCATGCGTATATTATTTGCAGTGCATTCTGTATAATATACTGTAATTTGTACCTTTTTCTTTCATGTTTACGTCGAAGAGTGTGTACTTGATTTGTTCGCTGCACGCGTGTGCATTTGTTTGTGCATGCGTGTGGGCGTAGTATTCATGTATGTGTGCTATAAGTCGTGTGTTAGTGCGTCTCTACGTGAATGTGTACGTACGCGTGTGTGTTCTTGCGTGCATTCGTGTGTTGGTGTAAACGTTACGTGTGTATTGCAAGCATGTGTGCATGTTTGAATACGGGCGTCTGTGCACGAATCGCGAGTGTAAGTGCCGCGTGGCGTGTTTGTATATCAACGTGTGTTAACGTGTGTTTATGTGTGTGTGTTTTTGCGCGCGTTTCTGTTCATGTGTGCGTAGTTGTTAGTGAAAGTTTAGGCAGGGGTGCGTCTGCATACGATTTAATTCGTTAGGAAACGACACAGAAGACCGAACCATTCGCTAAACAGTGGGGATGGTAAATATACATTTGTACATTTTATTACAATGTTTTAATTAACATTGTAATATTATGTATAAATGTTAAGGATCTGGGAGGTCTTCGATATCCTAGTGAATTGAACGGGAAAAGTGGGTCGAGACCCGAACATCCTTGCCCAATCGGCCTTATATCATCTTAGCCATAGTATATGAGACCCGGAGGGTAAGATGTCCCACAATACATATGTGGCGACCTCCCGCAATTTATCAAGAGATGGTACTACTGAATTCTGAATCACGCTGTCGGAGTTTACTCAACACCATGCATATATACAAGCATCGAACAGAAACTGTCGGAGCACGTCTGGTCCTTACGCATGATCACTTCGGCGGGAGAGATTTCCCTTCGTGAGATCTCCCTATACCAATGTTTATACGGTTTAAGCGAAAGTGTTTTGTATGTATGTGTTTATACGTGTGTAGACTTAGTGTGCGCGTATTTGCATGAATGTGTGTGTGCGCTTCCTTTAGTGCATGTGTGCGCAGTTTTTTGTGTATATATACGTGCGTAGACGGCACGGAGTGCGCGTACGTGTGTTAGCGTTTCGTAGACGACCCACGTGGCGGAGCGGTCACCATACCGGTCCGACACGCAGCGGGTCCCGGGTTCGATACCCGGCCAGACAGACATCCGAACGATGAGTTTACATTTCCGTTCGAGGCGTAGGAGTCCATGGCACTCGCGGCACAGTGGAGAGCGTCCGCGCGTATACATACCTGCGCAGCTGCAGCGTGCGCATGGTGTGCGCGAGCGACACGAAGACCCACCAGCAGATGGCGCTGTCGAGCAGCGAGAGCGGCGCCTCCGCGAGCAGCAGCGCGCGGCGCGGCGCGGGCGCGGCCCCGCGGTGCAGCCGCAGCCACGCCTCGATGCCGCCGAGCAGCGCCCACAGCAGCCCCGTGCCCACCACGCGCTGCAGCGCCGGGCCCAGCCGCGGCCTGCGCGTCCGCAGTTAACGGATAACATCAAATAAAAATGTAAATAGTTTATTTAGCGAGTGGGGAGGGTTGGTGAACCTGTATTACTGGGTACCCCGCCCTTTCGACGTAGACAATGTTAACGATTTGAATTTTAAAAGGTGTTACGGTCTAAGTAACTATGAGTAATATTACATGTGTAGGTATAGTAGATAATTAAATATAGTACATAAATAGCAAACGAGCATGCAGTCCACCTGATGGTAAGTGGTTACTACCACCCAAAACATCTGTAAGCAACTTCATATACCATATAGAACAGGGGTTCTAAGTTCAGGGGTTCAAGTTCTGAAGTCGATCACAGATGCGTTGCTACTGCTGAGGACACACCACCACACACTTCCACCGAATCGCAAGAACTGCTTCACGCTAGAAATAGGAATGTCGGTGGTACCTCCCCGATCAAACTACACAAGTTTCTACTACCTACTAATAGAAATAGTTTGTTGTGGTTACTGCCATCCATGGACATCACT
>MOOZ01000383.1:157024-171673 GCA_002930495.1 Cecropterus lyciades
GGGCTATCTATCACCGAAAGAATTTTTCAAATCGGACCAGTAGTTCCTGAGATTAGCGCGTTCAAACAAACAAACAAACTCTTCAGCTTTATAATATTAGTATACATACTGAGAAGTAACATATTTGTGATCGACTAAAACCACGTAGTTATCTTGTAATCCAAACATGCAATATGTAATACATAATAGATATAATATACAACAAAAATTAAAAAATATAGTATGATGGTCTGAGAAAAATAGAAATATCTATATTTTTAAACATTGTTGTTTGTCTTTGTGTTTAAAATTGCGTCAAACCAAATCTACTGACTTTAATTTAATGTATTGAATCTAAGTATTAATAGTCCGTATCAAGACATGACATATTGCGTTATTTCATTAAAATGTATCTACTCTATCTAAAGTTGTTACAATTTAAGTTTATGTTGCTCTAATTTAAACGCGGGTGAAACCGCGGGGCACGGTTAGTATTGACTGTTAATGTAATTTTGTAATCATTTTGAGAGCGGCAGTGTCCACTTAACATGAAGTAGATTGCATATCTTTTTCCTACTTCCAATATATACCTATGTGAGTAATTACCATCGGAGAACATGTTTTGTATTCCAATTTTATATAAGAAGTATACATAACTGCGTGGTAATATAAAAATAATTCGTATATACCTACAAAATTTTTTTATCAGATAGCAAACGAGCCTGGTAAGTGGTTACTGACACCCATGGACATCTGAAAAGAACTTCATATACCTAGGACAGGGGTTCTATTCAGATAGACGTGTGTAGTCGACTTCAGAGTCGACCACAGATGCGTTGCTATTCCCGAGGGCTGAGATGGTCGCCTCATGTTGTAAGCCGGCAACTACACCCTTCTACCGAAGCACAAGAACTGCTTCACGATAGAAATAGGTGTGGCTGTAGTATCTTACTGGTCGAACTTTTATTTTATAGTATGGAAGTAGCAAACGAGCATGCAGCCCACCTGATGGTAAGTGGTATCAACCTTAGGTAAGTACAAAATTTCACCTAAGGTTAGCCGCAGTTGCGTTGTTATCCCTGAGGACTAGGATCGAATGCCTCGGAAAAGTATATCTCCCTTACCACACCCTTCAGACCAGAACTCAGCAGCGCATAACACTGCTGTTATTAGGCAGAAATAGGTGTGTCTGTGGTGCTTCCGGAGTCGAACCACAACGAGTTCTACCACCTTCAAACTACACTGGTTCTATGACCTAATAATATAATTTAGTTTGACGAGGCATATTATGTAAATAATCTCATAAAATTACTTTTGCACTGGTCAATAACACTCGTTACTGGTGTTAATACGATTAAAGTTACAGGAAGTAGGTATGCTTTATTTCGCATTTACGATAAACCATTTCTGATAACCTTTGGTCGTTAACTAGTACATTATGTATGTAATTAGGGTAAGAAGTAGCATACGGTCTAATTGATAATCGATAGATACAAGTAGAGGATTTGAAGTAATTAAATACTGGCCACATTTTTATACTGAAAAATTCGGGATCTAAATTCATAAATCCCGGGATTTAACGTAAACCAGTAACATAGTTGAAAACATTATAACAAAAAACCCGACTGCTTAAAACGAACATTTTGTTCATAATTGTGTATATGTAATTTAAGACTTATATGAGTTTATGTCAAAATAGTCAAGTAAAAGAATTACACAATATATATCTTAAGACTGGTCTATTTACTAGCTTTCATTTGATATCCATATTGTCGTAATAGTAAAAAAAGTCGTTCATCCTCCCACTTTTTCCTCTATTTTCTGGCGCTATTTTTGAAAATTATATAGCCTATGTCACTGTCCAAACTGAGTCGATTCTAATGGTATGTCATACGACACAATCCGTCAAGCCGTTTGGGTTGTAGCGCGTGCCAAAGAAATGGACATACATACAAACATACATATTTTAAAGATGTTTGATTATTTTAAAAGAGTTGACTTGTGTACTTTTACCCGACGGACGGATGGACGGATTGTGATGTATGACATATCATTATCTCATCATCTCAGTTTGGAAAGTGACATATTAGGCTATATGATTTTCAAAAATGGCGCCTACAAACACGAGAAATAAAATACAACTTTTTTTTAATATCACAACAGTATCCGTTTTAAATGAAAGCTAGAAACAAGACTACCCTAAAAATATATACATATACCTATTATTATACTTTTACTTGAATATTGTGACGAAAACTCATATAGAGCTTAAAATAAAAATATATCATTATGAACAAAAAAGCAGTCGGTTTTTTTATATTTTTATATTAAGGAGTTATTTAATAATTTGTCA
The DNA here is from genome assembly GCA_002930495.1 of Cecropterus lyciades. NCBI lineage: Eukaryota > Metazoa > Arthropoda > Insecta > Lepidoptera > Hesperiidae > Cecropterus > Cecropterus lyciades. Next base: position 159,357 of record MOOZ01000383.1, read on the forward strand.
ATAATAAGTTAGTAAAAAAGATAATTTTATTTAGCCGTCCGATTTTTCCTAAGCTGTCTAAAATCTCGAATCTATCTCGAAATCCCGGGGTTACCTATAGGCAAAACCGAAATACCGGGATTAGAAATGAGAGCCGTATCGAATTTACTAGTCAAAAGTACCTATTGCTATCCCTGCGATCATTGATGACTATCTTTGTAAAACAGTAACTTTTAGCAAATCTAAAGCAAATAATAATTATTAATTATATTGAAAAACAAACAGGTGGGCGATAATGTCATCTTAGTAGAACATTTGAAATTTAATATGTTCTTCCAATGTGTTTTGATGTTCGCTTAAACCGGATTTAGTAGAAGCCATTAATAAAAAGTTTCTCTTTTATTTTTGGGTATCCTGCAAATTATCATAAAGGACAACCAGCTTTATATCTCAGACAGATTTGTGTATGTTTGTACGACTATAGAATGTCTACTCTCTATTCCATACTAGCTTTTCCCGAGGCTTCGCACGCTTCGGTCATGATCACGGTAATGAGCTAATGAGTATCCTTTGTGTTAATCTAGATCATAAAGTATGTGTGTGCCAGATTTCAGCGATATTTGTGTGAAAGAGTAACAAACATCGTAACAAACTTTCGCATTTATAATATGAGAAAGACGTTATAGGAATGTCGTATGCAATAAATTTTATGACTAAGCAGACGATCTCACTCAGACAACTAAGTATGGGGTAGGTAAGGGGGACAGGCTATGTTTGTAGTTATAAGTCACATACAGTAGGTACACAGTGACAGAACAAGAAAAGGAAGAAGCACATTAAATAGAAATAAGAAAAAAGATTAAAAAGATAATAAATAAAATAAATTATGGATATAACGTCATGTTTGTTAAAATTTCATTACTTAATTGTTAAATAAACGATTCAATACGGTAAATTGAGTGTGGTGCTATTTCTCAAGTGAGCAGTGACTGTAGGAAAGAATATTTTTTAAGAAGAGGGAGTTACGAGAGGTATACGAATATACCTACGAATATCTAATATTATTTATAAGTTACTATTGTAACTACGTATGTTATTAGTCCGGACCGTAAAATGAAATATAAAAACATTAGTTTATTTGTTAGCGTTCATGTTAGCTGTTAGACGTCATAGTCTCGGTATGATGTATTATCCTATTATCGTTCAGCCATGAAACATTTTCTTGGCGCTGCAATCTTCGCATTTAGATGATTTTGGCAAATTCCACTGCCGTTTGCAGCGAAATTTTGTGTCATTATATCATTGGACTCGTACATTAAAATTTTTATTAACTGACTTCTAAAGGAGGAGGTTATCAATTCGGTTGTTGTTTTTTTATGTATGTACACCGATTCACCGATTACTCCGCTAACTGTGGGCCGATTTCAAACTATTTTTTTTATTCGGTAGGGTATTTCCGACATAGTATATTTTCTTGGATCATGTCCACGAAACTGTGTGAAATATCAGAGTCTACTACAGAATCAACATTTTTTTTTTAACTTTCAAAACCTTCATGTCCAAATGTTATTCGCTTGACGCTGCAAGCGAATAATGGAGCGAATGTTTGGTTGTCGTTTTGTTTTCGAATATTATGGTGCGACGATCAGTGGCGTCGTATGGGAATGCCGTCCGTCGCCGAATATGAATTCACAGCACACCCGTTTAGAAATGTTTGTCGGTGGCAAAAAGAAAAAATGTATATAGACGAACAAGAAAAAGGTCGTCAAATGTAAATATTCTGCCGCCCCTTAAAATTATGCCGCCCATTATAAGGAAAATTTTGCTGCCACCCAAAACATACCGTCCAGGGCCATAACCCCCTCTGACCTGTATACATATGAGTAAACGGTATCTTGCATCTTTATACCGGTTTAAAGTTGTTCATTGCAAGTCTGGGATGGACTTCTAGAAACAATATTGTAAGTCATTATTTGCCCATTTTGAAATATGTAACAATCAGCGTAATAATCAATCATTAAAAAGTGATATTATTACGCAAAACTATAACAAGAATGAAAAACATAAGCAAATAAATGAATGAATGAATGGAAATTAATTTTATGTAGCTATGACGTACTATGTATTTAATTTGGATAAAAATTAAATAATTTTAAAATGTTATTTAATGATTACCATAATATAAAATTTAGTATTAGGTATGTTTCTACAAGAGTTATTTATTAAACTCTTTTGTTAATTACCATCAAATTATAATAATAATTAATATATTAAAAGAGTAAAGAATGAATAATATAATCATTATTATTATTTGACGACCCACATGGTGGAGCGGTCACCATACCGTTCTAATATGCAGTGGGTCCCGGGTTCGATCCCCGACCAGACAGACATGTGAATGATGAGTTTAGATTTCTGTTCTGGGTCTGTGTATTCGTTTTTGTGTGTCCATGGCACCCACGACACAGGAGAATATCCTAGTGTGGGGCTATGAGTGTAGAAAGCGTTCATGTTTATTATGTTATATATTATAATTAGAGTTAATTATTATCTTTTTTTTGATACAAACATTATAATCAAGTATTAAAATGTTCCTACCGAAAATAGACTGAAAGGATGTTACGACGAAAAAAAGATTTCAGGGGAAAATTCATGTAAAGTCGCGACACTTGAATTAGCGATGAAATGAAATCTATATATAGCAGGACCTACGTTAACTTCATTATATCCGCAACCGTCCCTCCCTCTAGTGAAGGCGGATGGTTAAGGAACCCGGCAATGGGGACCAAAGCCATCCCCCCCTTCCAGCCCAGTCTTCTCGTCCCGGCTTGAGCTTAAGGCTCGCCATAAAACCCGGTAAAGCTGTAAAGGCCAGTAGGGCCAACAGCAACTACACAATCGCTAAAAAAACAACTTCAGTATATGTAATATGTATCCTATCTAGATACGCTTGTCAATATTTATTTTCTATCTTTACTCTCTCTCGTTCTAAGGCATGTCTAATATTATACTAGGATTCTTGATAAGATAAGATGTCTCGAGCGCTATGCACAAACAAAAAAACGAGTGATTAAGCATGCAGACCTAGAATGAAAATCTAAATTCGTGTACATAGTTATCTACTTGGAAAAGATTATAATCCAGATGTGCCTCTGCTGAAAAATATGTATTTTAAATTCAAGTTTTACAAGGACATTGTACCAGTGTTACCGGTACGTTTCTAAGAAACAATTGAGTATTTCGTTTACGAACTGGACATCTAATTAAAATAACAATTAAGTTAAATGGAGTCATCACTTTTAATGATTAAGCGTAATGATGACGAGCGAAAAATAGATCGATATATTACTGTAGTTGATCTACATTTAGGTTTTGTTTATTATATTTAGTTTTTTATGCTTAACATTTAAGTTGTGAATACAAGAAAAATTAGTTTAGGTGGTCACATTTATTAGCACATTTAATATCTTTTAAAATTAGGATACAGTTTTGAAGTTCTACTTTGTGAGAATTTAAATGTGAGTGTATTTTGCGTGAATTTAAATAAACAAGTAGTGTTATAAAAACCGAAATCCCGACAAAAAAGGTAGTTTTCGTTTTTATTGCTTCTACCAGCCTGGTGTTGTAGGCTTTGCCATATAAATTCTTTTCTAATTATTTCATTATTTTAGTAGGTAGGTATTTTTCGTTTTCAGTTAATTATTTTAAGTAAGTAGTTACTTTTGATTTAATAACAATTATATTAATGAAGATTGTTAATCTTAGTTATTTAGATAAGTTTTTTTAAACTAATTAGAGATTATACTCAAGATATAAGTATTTTCATGTATGCATATATTTATAGTTAGCTATGTTTATGCTATATGCTGTTTTAATTTTATTAATTTACTATTATATAACATTTACCATGAATACAGTCGTATACCTACACACATTTTTCTAAACACATCATATGCTGAAACACACACTACACATTTTGAAAGCTAATAAGAAATAGTATTACTAACAGAGAGATATGACCGCCGCTGGAGGAATTACCAGATGAAAGAACCAGTGTAGTTCTACCGGAGAGGTACCATCGCAACACCTATTTCTAGCGTGTAGCAGTTCTTTGGTTTTCAGTGGAAGGTTGTGGTTGTCGGCTCACTTATAAATGAAGCGACCATCTTAGCCCACGGGAGTAGCAACGCATCTGTGATCATCACTTACCATCAGGTGGACTGCATGGTCGTATGCTACTTCCATATTATAAAAAAGTCTTACAAAGTGGTGAACGAAAAGAATTAACAAGATAGCATTATATTTGCCGCCCCTAAAATCTGCTACCTTAGGTTTCAGACCTCTCAACCCGCTAGTAAATCCACTACCACCGCTACACCTATTTTAGGATGAAGCGGGTTTTTTCATTTTAACGCAAGGGCGTAAATGCCGATTGACACTGTCGTACGTATGGGACTACCGCCTTAGTCCTCGGGAGTGGCAACGCATCTGCGATTGTATTCAAGTAGAAACTCTCAGTGGATTTTATATGGATCTGGTTACAAATGCCCCTGGGCGGCAGTGACAATTTTTCATCAAGCGATGCATTCATACGCTACCTTAATTTATTCTTATTAAAATACTGTAAATGAAACGTAAGATCATTACAAAAGGAGAAGTATAAAAAGAGAAACACGAGCAGAACTATAGACATTGGGTTGTAAAAAACAACCTTCGAAAATTCGAGGAACAACACTTTTTATTTGACCTTTCTACCTGCCGCTGATAAAGCGATATTGTTTTAAAATGTAAAACTTAAAATCTTTCAAACCCATAGTTTGAAAGATTTTAAGTTTTACATTTTAAAACAATTTATAACTGTCTGCTAGTCTAGTCTTAAATTAATAACTCTTTCCCCGGTTACACCCGCGTTTAAAAAAGATAACAACTTTTGTCAGAGGGCATGTTACCTTAAGATACGGACTATAAATATATTCTATCTATATAAACCCTTAAAATTATTTTCAGTAAAGGAGATGTTGCAAAATGTATGAACCTTTGGCCACGTACACTAAATAAAAAACTACAAATATAGTATAGAGCTGTATTGTACTAAGAATTTGAATATAATCGACTGAGTTTATTGGTACAAAACAAGAATTTTAAGTTAGAATTTTGAATTGTAACAAAATACACTAGAAAAACATAATGGCGGCGGTAATATCACATTTTGACAGTTGAAATTAATAAACTGTGACAATCAGTTGTCAGTGATCATCTGATTCTGTGCAATTATATTAATAAAATGACATAATCTGTCATGTCTAAATCAGTTGTTCCGCCATATAAGATGAAGAAAATTGTTGATTTAAATTGGTTTTGTACCAAAATAATTTTAATTATTTTTTCCGATTCTTTAATTCTTTCTCGAATTTTTGAGATGGTGAACCTAATACCTAACCAAGATTGAAACATCTCATTTGCTTTGATGTGATTTCAAACTCACAGACAAAACATAGAAATGTCTATTATTAGATACCTACTTATTCTCAGTCCTTCAGATTATTGCTTTTTTGCAAATATATGCGATGTTCAGACATGCGCATACCTTTCATTTTTTTTTATTATATGTATGAATAGTATGGATTCTCGCGCTTTAAGCATTATGGAATTACTATTCCTGCGACTCCGCCCGTTTCGGTCACGTTTAGTATAGTTACTGTGTTAATCCAGGTTATAAACTATCTATGGTTACATTTTAGCGAATTCCGACTAGTACTTTTTGCGATAAATCGTGACAAACACATACCTCTTCACAAACTTTCGCATTTATAATATTAGTAAGATTGAGAAAAGTAAACTGCTTTTAATATTTTTTAAAAATATAGGTTGGCAATGAAATTATTATCCATCCATTAAATTATTGTAAAACAATATGGTAGACAGCTGCTTTCTCATTATCGTATATTAAATACCACTTTGTTTTTTTTCACATATAAATGCAAATAAGCATACATAAAAATGTTTAAAAAGATGAACTTATTAAAATGTTAATTATGTTATTTAGATAAAAATTACGCGAAACGTAATGAATATTTTTATTTGCCTGAACTTTACCTGTAACTGGTAGTGTCCGAACGAAGGTCGATTTTTGGCCGAAGCCGGTTATTCGGCTATCGTCCCAACCTTCGGTCGAAACCGAAGCCGAAGCCAAACGTTTAAAAAACACAGGAAAATCAGTTCCAAATATGTTAAAAAGTGAATAATCTAACAATTCGAAGAAATTTTGTATATGTAAATGTTTGAAGGTGATAGAATTCTTTGTGGTTCGACTCCGGAGGCACCACCACCACACCTATTTCTGCCTAATAACAGAAGTGTTGTGTGCTGCTGTGTTCTGGTCGAAAGGGTGTGGTAAGGGAGACATACTTTTCCGAGGCATTCCATTTTAGTCTTCAGGGGTAGCAAAGCATCTGTGGCTAACCTTAGGTGAGACTTTGATCTTACCTAGGGTTGATTACGGAAGTCCATGAGCGGCAGTGGCCACTTACCATCAGGTGGGCTGCATGCTCGTTTGCTAGTTCCATACTATAAAAAAAATGTTGATTATGTATAAACAACTTCAATAGCTGATTACAATTACTTTGCAACTTATCAAAATGATATCATTTCGAAATAATGTGTTTTTCAAACAACTGGCAAAGCAAGTCTTCTAGGGAGTGTGCGCTTACTTCTGCGCTTTACCATCTCAATCGCGGTGTACTGCATTCGTTAAAGTTTATTCAATTGTTTCCGTTGCTTGAAACCTTCGGTTTCGGTCAAAACTTCGGCCCATTTTGGCCGAAGCCGAAGTTGTGGCCGAATTTGGATTTTTTGGCCTAAGGTGGCCGAAGCCGAAGCTTCGGTCGGACACTAGTCATTATACAAAAGTTTATCAAATACGTCAATTATTTTCAGCTGTTATAAAGCAAATATATTTTAATAAGCGTTAATAATAATATTAACACAATAAAATATATTATTTTATATGAAAAAGCAACCTTGTGCGTGTTAAAATATAATAAAGATTTCCTTGGCGTAAAAAATGTTATTTAAATTAATAATTTACCGCCATCGTAAATAATTTCGTATTCCAAATGCAATCGATACACTCATAACAGAGTTATTGAAAACATCCCAAAAGTTTACCGTCTCAAATTATTTAAATTTTATTTTTTATTAGAAGGGATTTTACGTTCCACTTAATTTTTTTCACTCATAAGTACTTAAAGATAGCGGGATTGAATTCAAATTTAAATGTTTTCAATAAAATATATTTGAACAACGCCGTTATCACGACGAGAAGTAATTGCCAATTTCCATGACCATGTTTGTCGCTTCGATATGGAATCGAAATTTTGTGCCTGTGCCGTTTATCAAATCCGGTTTTTATATGTATGTTGTAATCTATAGGTAGGATTTTGGGAGGTTGAAACATTTTTCGATTACACTGACCATTAACCCGTGATTCTCCAATCCTTACAGCGACAGCATGAGGTAATAGATATTCTTTTTAAATTGTGATATGACTGGCAAGGGTGAGTTATAGGCCAATTTTACCGGATCATTTTGCATTAAAGTATTAATATTATATGTACTTATTATTTATGTTGCTAGAACTTCCGGTTACACGTGCATTTAAAAGGAAAGTAACAACTTTTTAGTGTAATAATTTGTGTTAGAATAGATGGATTTCAATAAAATAAAGATTGTAAGTAAACTCTTACCTTAAGATATGTACTATAAATATATTTCAATTCTTTATATTTTATTAAGTAGTTTTGATTTGATGCAATATCAAGACAGGCCGACAAAAATATATAAATTATAGAAAATTCTATTATTATCCATTTATCATTCCATTAAACTTTTTTTCAAGCAGAACAATAAAACAGAACAGACAAATAAAACTTACTTTTTTATTGAAATAAATAGATCAGTGAACTTTAAATAACCGGTTTTATATAATTAATATTTGTTCGACTTTTGCAATATCGGTAATAAATGGAAAGTATCCTACTACTACGTATATCAACCGCAATATCATATTTTATTTAGCTTTAACTAAATAACAACGAACAATACAACATGCAATAGGAAAAATACGAACGACCCCAAAAGTTATAGACGCGAGAAACGCAGCCAAGTCTTGCAAATATTTTTTTATAATATTATTACATAAAGTATTCTGCATTAAAAATCACACAAAAATAGTAATATTAAATTGTATTTTTTTTTAGGATAGGATATTTAGTTTTTTAACAGATTTACGTCACTTTAAAGCTGAAAACTTTGTGCAATATTTTTTTTATTTTGTGTTCAAACCGTGTGTGTGTGTTTCGACCACCTAGAATAGTAACACGTTTGTTTTCTTTTTTGATCTTAATTCCATTTCAGAATTCAACTAACTACCATTTAGTATTTGATAATTTATTATGAATATATTAATTTGAAACTAGTTTAAAATACCGTTTTATGTAAAATAGTAATATGTGCCTAATAGTAATATACTTACTATGTAAAAATTATCTATAATACTTATATTAAGTATGATATCGGAAATATTAAATACTAGATTTAGTACACTGACGTACAAATATTTATATTATATACGGAACTAATAGAAGGTAGGTATATAACATAATGTTTACAAGACACTGACCACTGATACAGATATTCTACTGACCTATTTTTTACTTCTCCCGACATCGTTTATTTTTCTGAGACATTAATTTAGTTTGATTCGATTGTTTACTTACGTGCGGTATTGGTTTTCTCACGGGGTCCAGGTGCAATCCACCGACTTCCACAAGACCAGGCACCTGAGGCTTAGCGCCATTCAACGGGTGAAAAGTGTTAACAAGTATCAAAGACATGTTCTTGCTTAGGTCTTCCAAATCAGGGATTTTTCTTCCATATTTTTTCTCGATGATCACTTGCTCTTTCACTTGGACCTCGTTCCTGAACCAATATTTATAATAGTAGTTGAAGAATGTATTCAAGAGTCTCTCGGAGAACGTCATTTGAGTCGTGTAGGGGAGGCAGGTCACAGGTACGTAGGCTGGATTGTCATTCAAACCGATCCGGTAAGAAGACCATGGTAAAATTGCACTTGACATCAACGCGACGACCGGAGCTTGGATATTGTAAATATGCAGTAACCCCAGCATGCAGTCACTATTGAAATTCTCCACTATTACTAGATCGTAATCGTTCTTAAGCGCAGCCACAAGAGGCGGCCAGTCGACCGCTTTCTGGCAAACGTCGAGCGCCATCCCCGCTAACGGGTGAAACTCCATTAACTTCATCACAAATTTTCCTACGTACGGTGTCGTGAGCAAAAGGCTTGGGTTTTCAAACAGATTCAAATCTATCGTTTCGAGTCCTACGCTGGCGATTCCTTGGAAGCTAATGTCCGTGTAATTAGCCGGTGGCTCCGCAAGCGGGAAGAAGGAAGCGACGGTGACATGGTGACCACGCTCCGCTAGCGTTCGTAACAGGGGCTCGAAGACCATCTGATGGCTCTTGCCAGTGTGCGGGAATAGTCCGAGGATCCTCGCGCCGTCCGCGTACGAAAGCGCGAGGCACGCGGCAAAACAAATCAGTGCGGGACGCATCGTGCGCGTTCTTCCTTACACCGAGTCGTGGCGAGAACTGTCCGTATTCACTAACGCAGACTAACGCTACATAACGACCGCGAACTCGAGAGCTATTTTCAGAAACGGTTACGTTAGCACTGTCCACGGTCCGCCATGAGGTGACGTGCCTGAACAATAGGAACAGTGGAAGTGAGTGTCGTTCGACACACGGCTATAACCGTGTCGAATATGTCACACCGGCGTGCAACTAATTGATCGCTTTGTAAAATTGTAACAAAGTAATTATGTTTTGATGCAACTCGGCATTTATCGATACCGCGACATCTTGCGTAGGTATATTTATTTGTTAATGTGTTTACTTGATAAAATGTATTCTTATGTTAATAAGGATATTGACATATGAAAATACGATAAATGCGAATCTCCCAATGGGATACTAACACTACTGTCCATGACTAATGAACAGTAGGTACATACGAAATTAATTCATAAGTAATATCTTTCGAAATAGCCAATTGCCGAGAAGTCACAAATATTTATTTGGTATTCCTGAGGTGTTTAATATATTTTTCTCTTGCTACTAGGAGCTAAGCTTCGCTCTCTTGTAAACAATTCATTGACCGATAGACTTATATTTTTGAATGTAAAATTGGTAAATATAACAGACTTATATTTATTAATGTTATTATGTTAAGTAAATCAGCGTAGGCAATATTCTTACATTAATTCGTAAATGAACAAAACTTAATAAACATTAAAATGATGAACAAAAAATCATTCGCATGATTAAAGTAGGTAACAAAATATTGTTGGTTAAATAATAAATAAGTAATAAAAATATGAAGAAGGTAAAAAATTATGTAGGGCATTTTTATTACATAAATATGTTTAACTTTAATCGTGTTAAATAATTACGCAACTAGATAGATGCGGAATTCTACGAAGTCAGCAAATATATTTAAAAGCGTATATAATGCGTTTTTTGACATAAACATCTACCTAATATTGTTGACATTCTGTTTTTTACATTGCATTACATTACTGTCAAAGGTTAACTTAAATTAATTCAAATGAATATTTTTTTTTAATTTTGCTTAATTTATTATTTATTACACTTTCTGCACTTTTCTACATTAATTTTAACTATGCCAAAGCTCGCACTTCTCCGTGCGCGCAGTATTTGTATTCATTTGTATTCAGGCGCCATTTTTTATAAATTATATAGCTTATGTCATTTTGCAAACTGAGACGATTCAAATGTACGTCATTTGTCACAATCCGTCAAGTCGTTCCGGCCGTAGCGCGTGCCAAATAAATGGACACACATTCAAACAAACATACATACATACATTCGAAAAACATTACCTTCCTTCTGTCGCAGTCAGGTAAAAAGGGGTCGGAAGTTTTTGCTTCACGTATTATTATATTGATTACGGTTAAGTACAGTTTTAAAAGATATTTCCACCTGTGTAATATAAAGTACGGAATGAGTAAAAACAGTTTTCTTTAACTTAGTGGAATTTTAGTGGAAATATTATATATAATGGTATATTTTATGCAGTAAGTATAAAAAATATAGCAAACAACCTTATAAAAATTTAATTGTTGTCACTTATAAAATCAGGTTAATTACATGTATCTGTCCATATACCTGTAATATATTTATTCGGTACTGTTATGCACTTGTTAATAAATATGTCTATCTAAGGTGAATTGTAAATGCACGACATGGTAATATGTGACTAAAAATTCTAGAAATGCGTTTAAGAAATCACTATTATTTTATGCAATGGTAAGTGATGCGACACGAATTATAATCTTGTTATCAGAGTTCTTATGTACTTTTTGTTTTTTATCTTTACAAGTTTTCAAATAGCCTTTGTGGCACCAGATTTAGTTGTGAGCCAGATGTTTAGGGCTTAGCTAAGATAGTAGATTATGATCTGGAAGCGTAAAATCTTTTCGTTCCTGTTTACCAAGTTGCATAGCCATCTGCCTTCTTTTTTCACTATCTTTCCTATTCCATCACTAAGGCCAGTCTCTGAGATTTCAGTAGAAATTATACGATATGATACACCAATTTTTAGTGACCATCATTTGGTTAAGAACATATATATATTATTTACATGGATGATGTCTCATTACGATCCAATTTTATCGTAAATTTACAGAAATTAGTTTTCTTGATTAGATAAAAGAATATACTTAAGAATAAAATTTATTGCTGATTAGATATTTGCTAAGTGGTAGAGAAGATACTAACTATGAAAGAGAAAATACGGAATCCCATGGTTCTATATCTAGTGCGGAATAAATAATGATATATCTTACCATTAAGTGCTTAGGCTTCTACTGTAAATACTTACTTCAACTTTCCATTTAAAGAGAACGTGATTCATAATTTTATGATCGAGTTAATACATAAAATCATTAATCTTAAAATTGAATGAATGTGAAGAGAACATTTCAAATTAATTAATTGATGATGGATTGATAAATAAGGAAGTATTGGACGTGAAAAGTAGGTACTACAATAGCGTATCAGGCGATAACAATGGCGGTTGCTAAAAAAATAAAATAATCGCTTTCATAACCCCACACTTTTTTCATGGCACCCACGATACAGGAGAATTTTCTCCTGTATCGTGGGTGCCATGGACACACAAAGACGAATACACAAACACCCAGACCCAGAACAGAAATCTAAACTCATCATTCAGA
>MOOZ01000383.1:171679-182800 GCA_002930495.1 Cecropterus lyciades
GGTCGGGAATCGAACCCGGGAGTCACTGCGTGTCAGACCGGTATGGTGACCGCCGAACCACGTTGGTCTTCGAACCGATATATCATATATAACCAGATAGGTCCCCTGGTCTAAATAAATTTGATTACAAATGTCTATGGGCGGTAGTCACGATTTGATAAGTGGGACAGGTGAACAGCATGCTCGTTAGCTATTTCAGTCTGATTTAAAAAATCCTAATTTCGGCTTTATGTAAAACCAGTGTTTATAGAAAATTACAGTATTTTCTACTGAAAATTACAGAATTTTGTACAAGATTTGTAGAACAATTTTAAAGGGAAATTTTAGTCGACGATAAAAAAGCCCATCTTCTTTCCCTGGGTTTGTGCTACGACAAAAAAAGGTCATTCCTCGATCATAATCGAAATTAAATTATGACTGCGTCTATTCGTACGGGTACCGGATGAATAAGTATTATCTTATTCGGGTATCATACAAATGACATGCATATTAATAATAATATTCAATCCTTAATAGGTAGGTTCCTTTTTTGACATAGACATCTACTAAGAAAGGATTTCCTCATATTCCAATCCTAAAGGTGTTAAAAAGGGTTTAAAGTTTGTATGAACGTCCGCCAATTGTGAAGCAAGCTCTAAGAAATCCAATATTCAGGTTTTTTGGTAGAAATAATGAAATATGTATTTTACCCTTTTTGAAAAATCTGCTCCTAATCACGAAATAGGAGAAAATCCTACTGTGGGGCTATGAGTGTAGAAAGCTTTTACGTTTTATCTGAAGTCGATCACAGATGAGTTGTTACTCCTGAGGACTATCCCGAAGTCTTCTGCTTCACGCTAGAAATACGGTGTGGCGGTGGTACATCCCTGGTCGAACTACACTAGTTCTACCATCTATTTATCACAGAACCAACCACTATTGGAGTGTTCCTATTGGAGTTTATAAAAAAATCTAAGTTTAAAATTTAAATGCGTAACGCAACGTTTGGATTGTTACTAAGAAATATAGATTAAAAAACATATAAGTTTGGAACGAAATTCCCCGTCTTTGATTGATATTAGGTCAATAATTACAAAAGATTACCTCAGTGAGATAGACTCACAGAACAAATATTTACTTAAATTTACTTGCAGTAAACACTTTTTAAGTATTTAAATTAGTCTTCTTACATTGTAACATTTATCTTTGTTTACTTGACGTAGATTAGGCTTCCATAGCGTAGAAAAAATATTTATAATGTATCACACTTTCGCAAATTTTAAACAATTCATCTTGTTGTTGTTTTCAATTTTTTTGCGCTATAAAAAGATTATCTTGCAAAATATTCACTGCTTTTTATATGAGACTTGGGTAATCATTGTTTCAATAGCTAGAGAATAGGTCGTCGTCGTTAAGTCAGAGTTAATTTTAAATTCTACGTAAAAAAAAATACTTTGTATATTGTACATACTTACAGTCTCTCGGCGTTGTTTTAAAAATAGATATAGAAATCTTATCTTTAACCGACTTCCCAAAAGACGAGTTTATTTATTCGTCATGTATACTTTTGAGACTCGTGTTTTGGTTCAATGACCGGCCTAAATGTTAAATAGTTTTATTTGGGTTACAAGCAATAAAATCTTAGCATGCATTTTTGCATTTTTACATTATCTATCTTCACAATATACCTACTTATTACAGTCGCAATTTGTCCGACTTATTAGTATTGCAATCATTACATCAATTAAATCTGTGAAATTGGTAGATTTATGGTCAAATTCAGCGCATAATACGTAATTGTTTGATCTAAGATGCAGAATGCTAAATGTCCTGATTATTTGATGATTATCCTCGTCAAATAGTGCTACGGTAAAATAGACAGATATATCTGGTGCGTGGTTTAGTTTTTAATATTGGGGTGTATACTAATACTTATTTCTTAATCTATTTTTACTTAATCCTCAGGAACAGCAACGCATTCCATGACCCAATAGAACAGTGTCTAAGTTCTATTTGGCTTTAAATGAAATGACCTTGGGGCAGGTTTGGGTGAAAATTGTCCATCGATATTTCATCACTTTCATATCAGATGAGCTCTACTATACTCTATCCTATAAAAAATGAAGTAGCAAACGAGCACGCAGTATGCCTGTCGATAGGTAAGTGTTCACTTGTAGAGTTGTAGTCATTACCTGCAGTAGAGTCATCCATTGTATGTTTAATGTGTCATGTCATAGGATAAGCATGTGATAGATATTCTTGGCGTAACAATAAACGAAGGATTAAGCAGTCAACAACTAGAATCAGGGCATTGTTTTCTCGAGACATAAATCTGGTAAATTTGGCTCATTTCCGCGATAACCTTTGGCTAGTGTCCAGCACCAATAATACTTAGAGGAATGTAGGTACCTATTTAGAACCTAAATCTATTTAATGGGTTAGTAATCTTGGCCTTTTGAGTAGAGAGTATTTTAACCACTTAATGTTCTAACTTCGCCTGCTATTATAAAAGTAGGAAGGTTTTTTAAATTATAGAACTAGCAAACGATCTTATAGTCAACCTGACAGCTATTGCCGCTGATGGATATTTATTTTTGATATATAACTTAAATAGGATTTCAGGTCTGCTTGAGTTCAGCTACAAATGCCCGGAGGACGTTACGTCTTTAAAATTTTAGATGCAAATAAGATATGTTCTGTGGTACAACCGCTTAGAGCATACATTTCTGAAGTCTATCTGTCAGTGTCAGTTAGGAATAAGAACATAACTAGAGATGAGATTTTAATACTTGTTTGTATCTATCGTGTCCAAGTTCTAAAATTCAATCAGACTTCGATTCGCTTGAGAGAATTATTAATTTAGATGAAATCGAGGATCAAAATTATTATCGATGCTGATATCTCGTTTAATATTTTTTACATATTTTTTTATAATGACCTTCGCCTAGTCATTACTAGTGTGTAGTGCCGTTCCTAGGTGTATGTGTAGGTCGTTAAAATAAACATTTTTAATAAGGCAAATATGTCTTTTGTGGTAAAGAAGTACTGAAGCAGGTTAAGTTGATTTGAGCCCAGATCAGCTTCAATTGCGATATACCTATTGGTAATGATGCGACGCAATTCTGAGAACGCGATAACTGTATTATATCATTTATGGTACTTTGAGAAAATGGTAAAGTTTCCAATGATATTTTTCTTTTGTAAGGCAATTAAACGATTTTTTTTAAAGTAGTGAGTTTCTTGCCAGATCCTCTCGAGATGAGGTCGTATTCCGGTGGTAGTGTAAAAAACATATTGTAAGTGCCCCGTAGACCTATGCAAGATAAACATCATTCATTGATAATTTTCAAATTCATTTCATTAATATTTTCCCCGCAAAATCTAATATTTTAATTGGCTTCAAAGTAACATCGTACATTTGGACATGTCACAAGATCTGTCTGAAATTGCATTCTGTGAATGCATTCTTTCGACGGCCAGACTATGTTATAATATATTCTACCTATCTATTTTCATACCTGTAGGATACAGAATTGATCATTTAGATTTTATATATATCTTTGCTTTTTTCCTCGTGAATTGGGAACTAAAAAATGCCTTGAGCCGAGGTAAGTTTATGTTAGCCAAAAGGAAAATTATGAATCAGGACAATCCCATCTAGAATATTATTATCGAATTCTGTGGTTTAACTAGGAATTAAATTTCTGGAAAAAATGTTCTTGTAGTTTAACTAGGTCTCAAAAATTTCAATTATATGTGAATACCTACATATTTTGCTACTGTTGTACTCACGTAAATATTTATTTATGATACATACGACATCCTTTTGATATTAATTTAGGTTGCAGAGAATAAAGAAGATCGCACGCGAATATAACTTATGTCTAACACAAACCCAAGGAGTTCCTATCGTGTGGTTTCCCTAAAAAAGCCTAAATCAAGACATTGAGATAACGCGTGATCCGTAGACTAGAGGATATTAGCGAGGAAATGTCAAAATAAAATAATATTTTGCCTGTAAAGACGTGTTTGCGTTACTTATGAAACACTCAGCTGGCCTTATGCCAATAAGTATTCAGTTTGTTTGAAAAGAAATAGATAGCAAAATGATAATTTAATACAAAATTATAACACTGTTAAAGTGAATAAATGTTTTTAAAACATCATGCCATTGTGTCACCTACGCACGAATAATTGAAGCATTTTAGTATGTATAAAAGAAAATCGTGTATGTAGGGTACATACTTATGTCAGTATGTAAGAAGTTGTACTTTTTAATCTTAAATAATAGAATATTTACTTTAACCGACGAATAGATGAAAGTAAATAAATACTACAAATTATTTGTGTTGACGCGCGACACACTCCTTCCACAATGACAGAACACTGTCGATTTTTTCGAACTTGTTAATAGAATAAGGTCAAAAATAAACCTAATTATTTAAAAAAAGACCTTTTTTGGATAAAATGATGCGTTTAACTTAAAATGTATGTATTTTGGAAAGTGCAGGTAGTCTAGCGAAGCAGCGATATGAACCAGTAAGTAGTATTTATGTGAGTCGGCTGTGATTCCAATGTTTATATTGTTATATATGACCTCTAAATATTTTCTTTGTCTAAATAAATATTACTTATGTCCTGTGGAAAGGCCATTTTATCATGAGGTTACTCAAAAATCGTTTAGCCTTTTCCAAGAATAGGTAACCGTCCTTAGCGGTAGACCATGTTTATAATGAAAATTAAAATGTGTAAGTATTTTGGTATCTTGCCAGTAAACAAAAGCAAAAGTGAAAGTTATTTTCGAATTACAGATATATTATAATTTTAGAATTTAGTATTATGAATTAAATATAAGTAGATTTCACACGTAGTTCCCACATGACTCATTTTAATATACAGGGCCAAAAAGTCGTGGATCAAAGCAACTAGGGGTTAGATGGGGTTCATCAGTTGCAAAAAAATGTTGTACGGGAGGTCCTTAAGCTCAATTCCTGCAGAGTAACAATTTATTTTGTGTTTTATGAAAAAACTTTACTAATTATCTTATTAAAATTAGTAAAAAATTTAAGTACACCTGTATCTATTTCATAATTTTCACTAGGTACTAATGAGTCCTTGCGTTAGACATGCTATTTATGGTTGTTTATTAGGTGTATTGAAATTTTGGCACATCTAATAGGGATTCTGAAAAGGTATTACACATGGCCATGAGAGTGGTTTTAATATCTTTCATAAAAATAATATCCTTGTACTCAGAAATATTTATTTATTAATGATTATTTAGTTTCACTTCTGAATTGCATGTGTCATTTGCAGTTCATGTGTGTGAATTATATATACACACACACTTTTATGTAATAATTTTGTAAAATGAAAAAAAGGTTGGAAACTATCATAACGATTCATTATAATATTTTGCGAAAATTCGCACGCGTATTAATTTTATAGTATATATTTTATGAAACCTCTATTTCATAGCATAGACTTGCTAAAGCAAATCAGGCCAAGTCGATTTGTTGCCAAATGGAAGCTCTATTTATACCAGAATGATTTAACTGCTTAATTTATAAATTAGGTAATCAAACCATAAAATAAAGAATACATTATACTTTTTTTACGTGTTGATTCGGAGCCTTAAATCTGTTCTGATTTTGCCTTCAAGTATATAACTCATAAATCTTGAGTATAAACAGAAGTATGAGTAGCTGTAGTGCTCTCGGAGTAAAACCATAAAGGAACTGTCTTCGATTTTACCGAATGAGTCTGTGTAGAATTCTGTCAGCATTACGATGGTTGCATAGATGTGCCGAATAAAAAATACCAGCCAAGTGCGAATGGGACTCAGTACGAGGGGTTCCGTACCGTACTTATAAGAAATGGCAAGAAATCACGCTTATAGTATGGGTGTCCCACTTAAATATTTATTTTATTTTTGAAGTGAATATATCATATAACTTAATATTCTGTAAATATTTCAAGCCTTTATCTTTTGCTGTTATTAATATGGAGCAAAAACCTATGTATGTTGTACCTATGGGAGCTCCCCTTAAATATTAGTTATTCTGTTTTTAGTCTTTGTTGTTATAGCGGCAACAGAATATCATCATCCATGAAAATTTTAACTGTCTACCACGGTTCATGAAACACAGCCTGGTGACAGACACTACTAACTAACTACTAAGTCTTCCCAGTAATATACAAAAGGGTAGGGCCCTATTGTCGTTTTTACCTTTTGGGTACGGAACCCTGAAAAGCGAATATAAACTGATTATTCAAATCAGAATCATTGGTGTTTAGATACGTGGATACAGCCTCAAAATAATATCTATCTTTTCATACCCTTTGATCCAGAATATATCCGATTAATCGGAATAGCGCTGTTAAAAGTTAGAAATAGGTTTAGTCCTGCTGTAGCTAAACTAAAGAATTCTGTTACCTTCGTATTAATTCTTTTATCACGAGACCCATGCCAGAGCGGTCATTATATCCCATTGCCTTGCGAAGGGGTCCAGGTTCGATCATCGGCCAGGCAGTCATCAAATAAAGACAATTTAGATTTATTTTTAATGTATGTGCTGAAGGGAACTCAATCACATAGACGGTAATAAATAAAAGACCAAGACGTGGGTCGCTCGATTTTTAAATTATAAGTATTTGTAGGTATGTACAGTTTATAACCTAATGGAAATTATAAGTGTTTTATATTGCAAAAGATAATTATATAAGCACTCGATAACAGTTGAAGAGTAACACTTATACTATAAATGAACGCGATTGTAATACTAAATAACTAACTATTGAGAGATAAATATAAGCACTATCTTATTAGTTGCACGTGTTGTCAATGTGAATGTCTGTTTTATGATAGGGGCTGCAATGACTACGCAAGATGTTGTCTGAATGTAGGTTTTTATCAGTATGTCATTACTATTGCAATGCGACCTAATGATGTCGACCGGTGTATCTCTAGCATTTTCATAGCTCATCTTACTCGTTTTAACTTTACTTCGATGCCACTTCATGCTTCATCTATCGCTAGTGGAAAAGCGAACTATAACAGTAAGTGTCCGACCGAAGCTTCGGCTTCAACCACCTTCGGTCCGAAAAACCCTTCTGCTTCGGCCAAAAAGAGCCGAATTTCTGGCCGAATCCGAAGGTTCTAACAAGTGCCTAAATTGAACGAACTATAACGAATAGGATACTGATAGTTGGCGAAGCGCAAGGGTAACCGAAAAATCAGTTTTAGCCAATACAAAACTGCATTTCTTATGGTTTTTTAACGTTTGGCTTCGGCTTCGGCCGAACATTGTGGCCATAGCCGAACAATCAGCTTCGGTCTGACACTATACAACTGTAACAACACTATAATTGGAACAGCGGCTTTCACTAGCAAATCTAGAATTTTAGTTTTGAGGCAGGGGGAGGGGGTTAGTGAGGGTTTTAAAGATGTAGATGGCGAAAAAAAAGATATAAGATCTGATTATACTATTTCTTAATGCTTTTATGTTATGCGAGTAAATTGGGTTCCCGTGTTTCGGAAATTTAGTTGTGTGACGGACTTGATTACCTGCATTTAAATCTTGAGGGATGGCGCCTAGCCCCTCCTCCAGGATCCACCAGAGGCGGCCTCTATTATTCGATTGTTAAAAGGTTCGCTGTACTCCAGTGACAAGTTTTTAATTAAATATTAATATTCAGTGTGTTCATTGTGAAAATAGCCAATCGATTGTTTTTTCAGAATCTGGCATTTATATATAAGAGTGATTTTATTAACTTGTTACTTTGAACCAAAAATTTCAAGTATTTCACGAGATTTAAATAACACTATTAACATCCATAATAAATTGATATAAGACTGAGCCCTAGCGAAGCCAGGCTAAGTTTTTTTAGTCTATGTTTCAAAAGGGAGATGGTGCAGGAGGATCGTTCCAAATCTCTTATATAAAAAAGAATACCAAAAAAATAGGAGTCTGTTTTTATTATTAAAATACATTTCACGAACTATACTGTAACAGTTACTCATAAACACAACATTCCATTTGTTCAAGACACATTACATGACACTCCCTTATGGGGCACTAACAATAAATAAGGATTTAATGGAAAACTTCGAAATGCATCTCGGAATTACGCTGCGATCAGTACCACGATCATTCTGGAACAAGAAGTTTTTATTATTTATTTTTTTATAGTAAGGAAGTAGCAAACGAGCCTGCAGCCCACCTGATGGTAAGTGGCTACTGCCGCCCATGGACATCTGTAGTCAACCAAAGGTAAGACCAAAGTCTCACCTAAGGCTAGCCACAGATGCGTTGCTACCCCTGAGGACTAAGATGGAATGCCTCTAAAAAGTATGTCTCCCTTACCACACCCTTTAGACCAGAACAACAGCGCAGAACACTGCTGTTGTTATTAGGCAGAAATAGGTGTGGCGGTGGTGCTTCCGGAGTCAAACCACAAAGAGTTTTACCACCTAAAATAATACAATACTACACATACAATACATTGGTTATCACAACATAGTATAAAACAAAGTCGCTTTCTCTGTCTCTACATCCCTTTGTATGCTTAAATCTTTAAAACTACGCAAATGATATTAATGCGTTTTTTTTTAATAGATAGACTGATTGAAGAGGAAGGTTTATATGTATTATATCATCCATTAAATAGTGGAGAAAAACTGTTATTTGTAAGTTCTAATGTGATGTCGTAAATAATTACATTTTTTCCGCTTACATTGCAAACGCAGGCTGAACCCTACGAGATTTATCAAAATAATGTACTAAGTATTGTAGACATTGAAAAGGTCTACAGAAAACTACGCGATGGTATATGGTTATCCCACAATAACATTTTTTTGTCATTTACTTTTTACGACAAATAATGGCTAATTTTCGAAGCGATTTTAACCAATACGGCATTAAACCATATCCAATTAAATACCTTAAATACATTGTTAATTTAATATATATCTATATAGCCCTTACAGTAAATTATAAGTTTTTAAATGAATATTTTCGAAGATATTACAGATTTAAAAATTTCGAGACGTAGCATTTGCGGCGGTACCGGCATAAGGTACGGCGGCGGTACCGTTAAAAGAATAAAATAGAGATTATTAAAGGTATAAAATTTCGGTTAATGTATGTCACGTTACATTTCTTTTAAACGCGGGTGAAACCGCGGGCTCAGCTAGTTTCATATAAAATACACATACAAATGAATCGTTGCCACATTCAAATTGGCCAGGTGGTAGAACCGAAAATAGAAAAATATACCGGAAATAGAAATAGGTATGTTGAGACCTGTTTTAATTTTATTAATTTACTTAAATATAAATTTTAGCATGAATACATTCGTATACCTACATACAATTGTTTAAACACATCGTATACTGAAACACACACCTCTAATTTTGAAAGCTAATAACAAATAGTATTACAAACGGAGAGATACGAACACCAGTGGCGGATTTACCAGGTGGTAGAAGCAGTGTAGTTCGATCGGGCAGTTACCACCGCCACACCTATCAGTGTTCGGAACCGTACGATAATTATCGTACATGTACCATAATTTCATAGTAACGTACGATGTACGATAGAACACTATTATCGTACGTCGATTGTACAATAATTTTAATTACGAAGAAAGATTTAATTTTTTGTTTTGGGCGTAAAATATTTTGAGATTAGGATTGTTTTGGTCATCATTCGTGTCTCAAAACCAAACCGTGTTACGAAAAATAAATATTTTGAGAAAACATTTGTTTGGCCGTGAAATATTTTCAGATTTCGTTTTTTTTGCTCGTCAAATTGGATGTAACACCTATTTCTAGCGCGAATCAGTTCTTACGTTTCGGTGGAAGGTTGTGGTTGCCGGCTCACTTATATATGAGGCGATCATCTCAGTCCTCGGAAGTCGCATCTGTCACTGACTACAAGTGGAACCCCTGTTCTATCCGTGTGCGGCAGTGGCTACATATCATCAGGTGGACTGCATGCTAGTTTGCTACTTCAATCTTATAAAAAAAAATAACAAAATTTCGGTGGTATCTGAGCCTATACTACGATATTATTATGTTTCCTCAAAACAATCATTGTATAAGTTTTCGCCTAACATTGCACGGAATGGTCTAAAACGACATACAATATACATTGCAACCCATCCATCAGCCCTTTGAGGTCCACTGCTGGACATAGGCCTCCCGTAAACGGCGCCACTCCAACCGGTCCTGTGCATTCTGAATCCAACGGTTTCCCGCTGCCTTCTTCAGGCCATCGGTCCACTTGGTCAGGGGGCGACCTGTTCTCCTTTTGCTTAAACGCGGTCGCCGCTCGAGTATTTTACTTCCCCATCGGTTATCGGTCCTTCGAGCGATAACCGATGGGGAAGAAATATCTTTCGTCCATACATTGCAATGTATGGACGAAAATGTAAACTGTGATTGTTTTAAGGAAACGTAATAAACCCGTACGAATATCCACTTTTTACGAAACAGTATTAAAACGTAACTACATCATGAAAAAAGTAAAAAAAATGTTTTTCTCTTCGTCTTAATTATAATTTATCGGAACTAAGACATAGTTAAGTTTTCTTGATTTATGCAAAATAACAATATATTAATGCGAAAGTCTGATAACGCAGTTCAATGCAAGACCCTGTCCTATTTATGTCTTATGTTATAAGAAACGTGACAGTATTGTAGTATTACTTCAATATCTAGATATTACAAGTGCATTTATAAATAAAGTATTTCTAATGTGACCGAGGATTCTGTATAAACGTGATTAATAGTCCACCTTCATCTTGTTTCTATGTTTTGTTCTTGTCTTCGAACTTGAAGGTAAATGATAGTAATCTTTTGACCTTTGATTATGTATTGTAGGTAGGTATATAGGGTTTGATTACATCTTAATTTGCTTTTATCATTTGTCACTATGAATTAAACAAAGTTGGTAATAAAAAAATCTATGGTTTGTGTAATCTACTGATACACACTTGGCCAGTACGTTGGGCTATAACTATATCATCAGGCCCTAACCTAACGTAAACCCCTCCCTCGATCTTAGAGGAGACCCATGTCCAGATTGGGACAATAGTGGATAAACAATGTGTCTCTGTGTTCGTACATGAATCTCTATG
>MOOZ01000383.1:287850-299040 GCA_002930495.1 Cecropterus lyciades
GGCGGATGCACTACAGTAACGCGGCTTACCCAACAGCGCCCTCAGCACGTTATTTGCACGCGAAGGGCTCTGACGGTCCTCTGCTTACTGTCCACCCATAGACTGCACGTGTAAAAAGTCTGACAATATGCTCTAAACAGTGACAACTTTAACTGCTTATTACATCGTGCAAATCTAATATAACATTTGCTCAGTTAAAATTCTACTACAACGTTGTGTTTAGTCCAATATTAACTGCTTAAAATTAGATATCATTTCACAAAAATAATAAATAATAACATCTGAATGATGAGTTTAGATTTCTGTTCTGGGTCTGGGTGTTTGTGTATTCGTCTTTGTGTGTCCATGGCACCCACGACACAGGAGAAAATCCTACTGTGGGGCTATGAGTGTTGAAAAGCGTTTATAACAGTATTAGTTTTACCTCCTTCCAATGTTAATATAAGTCTCCATGTCAGTAGGTATATCTCTTAATTCTATGGATTTGTGTACACTTTCATAAATCTAAAAAAAAGTTTCGATCGAAACAAGGTCATAAAGCGAAAGTACAGTTGTAGATACGGCTGAAAAACCATTATTAGTCACTAATTTTAAATAAAAATAATTTAATATATGTATATATATTAAATTATAATATATATTTTTTTCTTTTATTTATGTTTATGTTTATTTTAATTGGTAGTGCTGTGTATTCTTCGTGAATAAATACTCTTTCTTTCTTTCTTTCTTTCTTTCTTTCTTTCTTTCTTAATGAATTTAACTATATTTAAAGAAGAATAAAGTTATTTGTGTTAAATGTTGCGTGTCCAATTTTGTTTCAAATTTTCAATCAAATCTTTTCAAATTTTAATACTTCTCCCGGGCAAGGATGGCCTACTGTGTTTGTGCAAATTTTTCATTTACATTCCAGTTTTATTGTTATTTTATTTAGTTCGAGACTTTATTTACTCTTAACCAACTGCTGTTATGTTTGCAAAGAGTTTTCTTCAAAGTCAGCACTAAATTTACGCGAAAGTTGAAATGTCATGCATAAATATGTATTTATGAATATTCGTGTGTCCCTTATAGTTATTACTCAAAAGTCTTCTTTGATTATTATATATCATCTACCTATTACATTAAAAATATATACCTATGATCAAACGGGTATTTTAGGCCTATCCAGTGTTTTTAGATCCTGATTATAAAATTTCACTGTTACCTACATAAGAAAG
Organism: Cecropterus lyciades; assembly: GCA_002930495.1. Taxonomy (NCBI): domain Eukaryota; kingdom Metazoa; phylum Arthropoda; class Insecta; order Lepidoptera; family Hesperiidae; genus Cecropterus; species Cecropterus lyciades. Next base: position 289,065 of record MOOZ01000383.1, read on the forward strand.
AAAATTAAAGGGAAATATATGACCCCAAAAACACACACATTCCTAAATTAAATTTGGAAAGAAATTATTATGAAATAAAAATAAAAAAAAATGTACTTTTATTTCCTTAAAAATATGCTGTTGTCAATTACAGTAGATTCCTACACTGTAATTTTACCATTACAGTACACAGTAAAATATTAAAAATACAGTAGCTCTACTGTAATTACAGTGCATTGGAATAACTGGGCCTATCCATAGGTTTTCATGCTACACGGAACCTATTTATAATTATCGGGGCTCAAGATTACAATAACTTACCAAACGTACGTAATATGAACCACAGAACATAAAAAAAGCAATCAGACACCGCGATTAATCACGCAGTCAACAAAACGGTAGACAAAGACGTACTAGATTGATGTCGGGTGCCTATTAACAGAAACAAACAGAGGTACATTTTGTTTGTTTCTTTATATTTAACGCTAGGCACGGATATAGCGCGCTAATAATAAATCAAAGCAGTTTTGTGCTGTCGAGTTACGGTTGAGACATGACAGTGTAAAGAAAATACTAAGAGTTTTGGAGTACGTCGCAGAATACGATCAGTGCCATTAGTATGAGTACGTTACCTCAAAACAATCAATGTGTATATATATATATGGAAGTAGCACACGAGCCTGCAGCCCACCTGATGGTAAGTGGCCACTGCCGCCCATGGACATCTGTAATAATCCTAGGTAAGATCAAAGTCTCACTTATCTCCGGAGTCGAACTACAAAGAGTTCTACCACCTTCAATTTTCACTTTATTTTCACTTACGCTAGTTAACGTAGGAGCCATCGAAACCGTATTTCATAAGGATCACCTATAATCAGTAGCTAAGGGCTAATGAGTTCACAGAGTCATACATACATAAATAGAGAATACAGTACAATTAACGTAATCGATATCAAACTGGGGATGGTTCAAATGTCACGCTCTTGCCAAGAGACGTGACGGCCGACGTGACACATTCCGAGGATAATTGGTGTTTGATTAACGCATACATTGTGATATAACATTTGTATATTTAATTGGTATACCAATACACATAATGAATAACGTTAGGTGGACTTTATAATCGGATTGGTTATAGTAATATTAATAAATGACTTCATTTTGTATTTCCCTTTGCTGTCAGTGCTATATGCAATCATAAATACGAGTAAATAAGCACTCGGTTATAGAACAGATATTTAAAGTGGTCATTTACAATTTTGCTGGGAGTTGCCACCACTGATATTTTATACGCCAATGGCGAAACGGTTACCATAACAGTCTGAGACACAGTGGGTTACGCGTTCGATCTTCGACCAGACAACTATTTAGATTTCTATTCTGGGTCGACGTGTTTGGACGAAACATGTATGAAAACGTTTTACATGTAACCTATCCCTGCCTTTGAAGGCTACTGCTGGACATAGGGAACATAAAAGGGCTAATGCCAAAAGTCACTGCACCATACTTGTCGGTGGGTGTTGAAGATATTACCCAGGAAGTGGGTGTTGAAGATAATACCCAGGAAGATGCTGCTGCCCAACTCCTGGATTTTGTCCCTTAGTCGCCTTCACGAAAAGAGGAAGTGGAGCTATTTGAGACCGACACCACAATGCACATGGAAATGTTTTAGAGTACAATATAGATAAACGGATTCGGCCTCAAACGTAGAACCTTAAGCTATACACACAATGCAATGCAAACTGAATAACGGAATGCAGTGAATCATTGTAACAAAATGGGCGTCGGTTTCCGTTGCCCCGTTTTTCGTTGACATTTCTTATGATTCCCCTACCTTTTGTTCGCAAGTGATAGGTTGTAATAATATTATATTATTTTTGTAATAATATTATATTTTTTTGTGTTTTTTTTCTATGGTTGAAGGAGCAAACTAGTATGCAACTCATGTGATGGCAAGTGCTCATTGCCGCCTATGGGCCTCCATAATCATAAGCCACATAGAATATTCTACCTATAGCCGGTCAGAAATACGTTGCCACTTCTAAAGCACTACTGCCTTACATGTATGTCAGCCGCCTCGCGGCACATTTATATGTATTATCGTCATAGTTGCTTTAAAACAGTGCTGCGCGCTGCTGTGTGCTAGTTTAAAAAGGTATGATAGAAACGCTTACGCGGCGTTACATTTACTCTTCAAGCTAGAAGCTTCACATCTTCATGGTAGAAAAGCGTTCGTGATAAATTTCTGATAATGTTTGGAAATGATGTTATTATATTCAACAAAAAATATTAGTGTATAGTATACATTGCATCGGTATTTTATGATGGAAGATGTGGCTGTGTTGGCACACTAATGAACCACAAAGATTAACATAGAAAATATTGCCTTCTTAAAATAACGTGCAATAGTCACCATGTGTTAGTTTAATTTACAACATATGTACATATTTAGCAAAAAAACAGTATCGGTATGTATATATGTGCACGCATAACTAACATAATAAAGTCGATGGATTAACTTAATTAATTGATATTTTATTTGTATATAAAAGGGATCAGAGGAGAGAAGAGGAAAAATTTAACTTACTTCCTAAATAATGAATGAACAAACTGTGTTACAGTAAAGCCTAGTTGAGTTAAGCAAAGCAGTTTGGTATAGTTATTTAACACGTTAATCGTACACGAATACGATTCGCAGATACCGTGCTGTAAGTAGCAATGGGAACTGAATTCTTATTCTCATAATGTGATCACACGTGGGCAGTTGCATCGTGTGATCGGATGCCAATTCGGATGACGCATAAGGGCGTCTCACTGACGAACTCGAATACCGATCGGAGATTCCACTTAGACGTATCAATACCTTTCGATCCCGCGCTATTGATTTATTTCGCGCTTACAAATAAATTAACGCTTCGAAATATATGATTTATTTATTGCTTTTAGATAAATTTATGCTTTGGGATATATCTATTGGTGTTTTGTTTTGTTATTTGACGACCCGCGTGGCGGAGCGATCACCATACCGGTCTGACACGCAGACCACTGGGTTCCGGGTTCGATCATCGGCCAGACATACATCTGAATGATGAGTTTAGATTTTGTTCAGGGTCTGGGTGTTTGTGTATTCGTCATTGTGTGTCCATGGTACCCACGACACAGGAGCAAAATCCTAGTGTGGGACTATGAGTGTAGAAAGCGTTATTGTTGTGGTTAGAAATATTACTGAATGGAGTATATGTTATATGATAAAATATTTTGATTTTAATTAAATGGCATCTCTTGATTCATAAAATTATTTCGAATATTTAATTAGGGTTTTGTTTATATTGTTTCTGTTGATTTGTTGTGATTTAATCGGTCGTGATGGTGTATTAAATCTCGTATTTATCGATGTTTTTTTTTATATTTAATATTATAAATACGAATATACAATATTTTACAATTAATATGAATTTTAGTAAATTTCATTGAAGTAAAAATAATAAGATTTCCTAATATTTTTTCTAATACTAGTAATTAAAAACAATTAATAGTCAAAGTACATACGTGATATGCCGCGTGGCGTTATTCAAAAATAGCACTTCCTCTTTACCTGTGGATATCGCAACAGGCGACTAAGGGACAAAATGCAAGAGACGATCAACACCGTCTTACTATGTAAAATCAACACCCATTATCGTCACTAAGACGCATGCCAGGCGCGGTGACTATTGACAAAATCACCCAGTAAGGGAGATTATATCTCGTCCCTGTAGTTCTGGGATTAAAATAGGGCTACGGTATCCCCTGCCTGTCGTAAGAAGCGACTAAAAGGGGCTTCCGGGGTTGCGGGCGGCAAGAGTGGGAGCTCGGACCGTCCAGCCAGGCAACCCCGGGAAGGACGACGGTATGTGTGGTCGCATACTGTCGTAGAGACCAGACGGTGCAGTGAGCCTAGCCACTCACCTGCGTGGAGCCCGATGGGGCAACGCGCTCAGAGGACTCCGGTTGCGTTCCTTTGGAGATCCCGGAGTCCTCTTCGCAGCACCGATGACGGCCACCAGGGGGATTTAAGTGCGGTAAAAATCCCACATAACCCGGCGTCGCTCCCACGGCGTTGGGTACCTTTTGAAGGGTTCCCCCTCGATATAAAAAAATAATAATAATAAAAAGGGTAGATTATATCCAGCATTGGGCTTCAAATAGAGATGTTCCGATACCCATAAGGTATCGATACTTACTCATTTAAATAGTACTCAAATTGTTTTAGATACTACTCATATGAGTACCCTTAAAGTATAACTTACTCATATCGATACATTTTACATTCATGTAAATCGCACTACTCGTAATATAAGAAGAGAAAAATTCTTGAAAATGATTGAAGTTTAACAAGTTTCAAAATAATAACCATATATTTATTCAATACGAGAAAAGGTGTTTCTTGTTTGTGACATTGTTGCACCCGCTTTGGAAAATAAGTACTCACTTGGAACTGATGTTGCAACAACAATTAAGTGTTTTAGGGCAAACTGATACAAGCAGGGAAATATTAATGTCATTACATCCCATTCATAGTATGACTTGTTCACGAAGAAAGGTGCATTCAGAAATCAAAAATTGTTATATAATATTTTTACAGTTTGATTCGATTCGATACCAACTACTTTCGTTTCGATAGTAGTTAGTATCGCAAGATTTATATCGATGCTAAAAGTATTTGTTATCGAAACAAAAGTATTGAGTACATACTCGTATTTACTTGTATCGGAATGGCCCTAGCTTCAAAGCGTTGATGTGGATGGAGTTTACATGATATTTTCATAAAACGCTACTATATTTATTTTATCCCTATTATTAACTTAACTAAATTAGTTTTCCGATACACAATTCAATCAACGGTGAAATGCGTCTCATTTATTTCAAGTGCGGTAACCATTTTTTCATTTATCGATTTTCAATCAATTCACGAGTACATCGACGTGAAAGCGAGAAATAATTTATCGAGAAATGCCCGAGTAAACAATAGTTCATAAAAGATGCACTTTATTGAGTTACTTTGAATTGTTGAATCGTTATGCAGTGAAAGATTGATTTCGAACTCATGTAACCAGTCTATAATATTGTTAGTACGAGTTTATTACGTTTTCAAAAAAGATCACCGTTTATGTTTTCGTTTTTTCTTGTTCGTTTTCCTTTTTTTTGTTCTCGAGGGGGAAAACTTCAAAAGGTATCCGACGCCGTTGGAGCGACGCCAGGTTATGTGGGATTTTTACCGCACTAAAAACCCCCTGGTGGCCGTCCTCGGCGCTACGAAGAAGATACCGGGATCTTCAAAGGAACGCAACCGGAGTTCTCTGAGCGTGTTGCCCCATCGGGCTCCACCCAAGTAAGCGGTTGGGTCCACCACACCGCCTGGTCTTTACGACAATATGCGACCACACATACCACCGTCCTCCTCGAGCTACCGGGCTACCGGCGGCAAGGGCCCACCCTTGCCGCCCGCAACCCCGGTAGCCCCTTTTAGTCGCCTCTTACTACAGGCAGGGGATACCGTAGCCCTATTCTATTCCCGGAACCCCTGTAGTTCCGGGAGTAGAAGGTATGCCTGAAAATGAAAACACAAACGTGCTATATAAATTGCAATGTATGGGCGTAAAGGTAAATTTGATTATTTCGAGGAAACGTAATAAACTCGTACTAAGAGAATTGCTCTCTAATAGAGATAAACACCCCTACTATATGATTAAAAGGCACGACCTTCGCTTTCACTTTGCTTACTTTGTTTATTTTACTTATCTTTTATTTCGTTGTTTTTTTCCTCACAGTTGTTATAAATTTACACACGGGGAGTACGTCATAACCGACAATGCTTTTACAGCCTTCGAGCGAGTATATTACACGTCTGGGTGATGTATGGTCCAAATAATGGTAGTGATGTCTTGGTTAACGATTTGAAGTGTCTTCAAGAGAGCTAGTGAGCTCACATCCTAATTAAAAGTGCTATAAAACTAAAAAGTACTACAACGTTGCGTCAGTTGCCCTTTGCCCGAGCAACGGATCAAACGTCGATATCGCTTTCGTGATCGAATAATGTACAAATTAGCTTTATATAATTATATAATTTATATAATTGGTACTATATGTGTTACCTCAAGTCATAAATGTATGCGCGAATTTTCATTTAAATCCCTTTAATAGCTTTTATTTGAAAGAGTAAGAAACATCCTTACAGACTTTCGTCTTTATAATGTAAGTAAATTTGCATTGTACTGCACATCAAATTTAGCTTGTAATTAATTCGATGTAATCATACTTCATACTAATATTATAAAGCTAAACGTTTATTAGGATGTATAGTACACTTTCACGTCAAAACTACTGATCTGATTTGGATGATACTCATAAGTAGTTTATGACCTGGATTAACACATGCGATACTGATTACCCTGGTTGACGTGACCGAAGCGGGCGGAGACCCGGGAAAAAGTTAGATAATAATATAATCTACATGGTTTAGGTGGTAATCCATTTAGAATGTAAGAACTAATCGAGTAAAGTTTTCGTTTTGAAAAGAGGCATCTGTAGCCTTATGGAATGGTGACGTGTGATTGAATAAAATGATACTTGGTTTATCGAATATTCGTTTATGATAAGTGGGGTCCTCGTAGGAGCAAAATTCAATTATGGGTTCCCCTTAAAATCTAGATAATGTTTTTATACCTGCATTTTGAAGACCAAAAAATTATTCTGCCGCTTCCTAAATGCGCTGTGCTCGCGCCTGGAGCGGCCGCTCTATGAAAATATTATCAAGTAGGTATATTAGACAATATCTGGCGGTCCGAGGTTCGACCTTCTGTAGTCCGCCTATTGTCGACCGCTGCTTTAGTGGTGTCAGGGTTTGAATCCTACATTGTGCATATGCTAAGAACATCTTAAGGAAACTTATATGCCTGTGAATTCCTCACCACGTCAAAAGTGTGCCAAATCAATGTTCATTTAAACAACGTGATGTCACAATGTTTCTGTGAAGTGATCCCTGCATTTGGGCAGTAGTTTAATGATATTGAAGAGGCAGAGCCCCTTACATTAAATCCTTAATAAATGTTCGTAGATACAATACAGTTTTGTTTTAGCGTGTGTTAATTATTATCTGTTTAATTTTATTTTTCAATTAAAATTTTTTTGCTAATGAAATAATATTTTGTGACATAATTTTAATTAACTTCAGTGGAAACGTGCTTAGAGTAAAAAAAACTAAATATTTATAATTAGACGAAGCTGTTCTAACGTATATTTTTAATTACGTGTTTATACGTGATTGAATTATACGAGTCTTAGGTAGAGCGTTGTGCCATCAAAGATAAAACGTAAATATTTCTTATATACAAAAGCTAATGGAGACGACTAATAAATGAGTAGACGATTGCAAAACGTTACAATGATCCGAAATATTCTTTCTGAACACAACACTAGTGTGACGTCACACAACAAATACCTTTTAGCGGCAGCCGGGATCCGTCACGAGCGTCTCACCTCGCTCTGTCAACGGATCAAATTGTACAACACTATATTAACCGTTCCCATAATTTTTATGACAAATGTACTAGAGTTCATTTCCTTTAGTTTCGTTGAAATGTAAAGTTGGCGCGGGCGGCGATTTTTATTTTATACAAGCAAAACCCGGCCACGCTTTGTTGTGTGTTTAATATTAATTATGAGGAAAGTAAATAAAAGTGGAAAAATGTAATGACTACATATATTTCATTTTATATAATAGTCTTTTTATCTTATAACGTTTAATTTTTTAGATTCGATAAAGCATTTTACATAAAATATATACATATAATAACATTTCTGTACAGAAAAGCAATCTGTTACACAAATTTCAAAATTTTGCGAATTTTTACGTGTAAAGACTTTCCTCAACGATTTTCATTAAACTGTCCGCTTCACTCGTTTGTTTTAACGTTTTCATCGGTACAAATAATATATTATTAGATATAACAAATTATTAAACTGTTGCAAAAACGCACGCACTGAATTTTTATGTGTAAAGATTTCCCGCAACGATTTTCATTAAACTGTCCGCTTCGCTCGTACGTTTGTTTTAACGTTTTCGCTCGTCGTGAATATTTAAATGCCTCGAAAAGAATGGGTCATTAGGTTGCGGGCACGATCAGTACAATTATTTCAACGGCTCTCTCGGCCATCTTTCGACCGTTTTATTTTTACGATACTGAAACTGAACATTTAATGGAAGCCAGGTTGTTAAGAAGCGTTAGCTGGAAAGTATGCACGAAGTTTTAACGTATCGCCGTCAAACTACAACGACAGGATAGTAAGCCTTTAAAAAAAGTTGGTATGAATTTTTAAAATTCAACTTACAATAATTTAAAATACTATTTTACGTAAAGTGGACGCCATTTTCGTATATATCGCTCTCGCTTCGATCATTTTTAATACTATTCATGTTTCGCTAACTAGCTATGCTAATTCTTTATTCTAGTTAAGCGTCAGTTCTTTGCTCATTTTTAAGTTTAATCTACCGTAAAAATATTTGACGACCCGCGTGGACCCGGATTCGATCCCCGGCCAAACAGACATCTGAATGATGAATTTAGTTCTTAGAATGATTCATTTCTGTTCTGGGTCTGTTTCTCAGAAAATCTTAGTGTGGAGATATGAATGTTGAAAGCGCAACTATTATATAACAAACTATATATTTTAAAACTCCGATCGTCAAAACCCCACGGCCTCATAGTTTGAACATCACGCCAAAATATTTACACACGATTAACAGCGACACACTTTCGCGATTTGCGAATTTCTATCGGCCGCCACGACACCATATGCCCTTGAGAGATTCAAGAAATCTATTTGAAATCAAATATTACAGCATTAGGGTAGGTCTGGTATCGCTATTTGGTAGATTATTGCCAAGATGGGCGTGGTTCTTGGACTTTGATTGATGGACACCGAGTTCGATCGCATCGCATGGCACGCCGTGGCCGTCTTCACGATATCGTGATACGATCACGATTCGATCGAAATGTTACCAACGTGGCTGGACTTAATTAAAACGGTTCTGACCCGGGTGGCGCAGCGGTCACAGTGGACGCAGTGGGTTCCGGGTTTGATCCCCGGTGGGAAAGACATTTCAATGATGAATTTTTGTTCTGGGTCTGGGTGCTTGTGTATTCACCTTTGTACGTTTCCATTGTACTCACGAATAATACTGGTCTAAAACGTAGTGGGTTCCAGGTGCGATCTCCGACATCTGAATGATAAACTTAGGTTTCTGTTCTGGGTCTGGGTATTTGTGTAATCGCCTTTGCGTGTATCCATTGCACCCACGAGACAGGAAAAATATCCTTGTGTAGAGCTATGAGTGTAGAAAGCGGTATTTAAATGTTCCTTAATTATATCTCAGGTTACTGAGAATTTGAATTACATGTTAGTACTTACTTTTTTGATTTGAACAAAAGTCTGGTAGTTAATTATAAGTTATTAGACTAAAGGTCACTAGTACATTGTGTTCAGTAATTGTATGGCATTTAAATAATTTTGAAAGTGTGCGTTAATTATTTGATTACTTGAATTTTGATTTTTTTTTTTATAGTATAGAAGTAGCAAACGAGCCTGCAGCTCACCTGATGGTAAGTGGCTACTGCCGCCCATGAACATCTGTAACCAACCCTAGGTAAGATGAAAGTCTCACCTAAGGTTAGTTACAGATGCGTTGCTACCCCTGAGGACTAAGATGGAATGCCTTGGAAAAGTATGTCTCCCTTACCCCACCCTTCAAACCAGAACACAGCAGCGCATAACACTGCTGTTATGAGGCAGAAATAGGTGATTAAATTTAATATAGAGGCTGATGGTAGCTCTATGTATTTTACCTTATAAGCATAGGGCTGCTAAGTTTTTTTTTAAATATTGAAGTTGCATGCAGTCTAGCTAATGGCTCCTGCAGCTCATGAACATTTGTAATCAACCCCAGAGAAGATCAGAG
>MOOZ01000383.1:325125-338031 GCA_002930495.1 Cecropterus lyciades
TGATACATTGTAATATTGATATTATCTTCTTCTGTAATAGGTATAGAAATAGCAGGTGTATCCGATCTTCCTCTTGGTAAGTGACCACTGCGAATTGATATCTATAAACAGCCCCAGATTAGGATTGGACTCCTACTTAAGATCAGTCATAGATGTGTTTCTACGCTTTTGGTTTAACTAAGATTGCTTTGGTTTACCCAATAAATACTTATTAGATGTATATATAAATATACATATACCGACATAGCTCTCAAAATTAGCTAGTGGAAGTGATAAAGGGCCGGCCACGTCACTCGAAGTACCGATAACGGATGAGGAAGAAAAATTTTCGAGTGGCGACCACGTTTAGGCAAAAGGAACATAGGTCGCCCCCCAGGTGGACCAATGCAGGAAGGCAGCGGGGTACCGCTGAATTCAGAAGGCACAGGACCGGTTGGAGTGGCGCCGTTTATGCCATTATATAGGCGCCATAGGACGCCCCCTATATCCAGCAGTGGACCTCGAAAGGCGTATGGGTGGATGGATGGATGGATGGAAGTATAACTTAGTACAAAATAAAATGAAACCTTTTCATTTTGGATAAGCCACCGGGGGCACTTACAAATTGTCAGTACAATATTTTTTTATACACTACCAAGCGAGTCAGAACACGATCTGAACTAATAAAATAGGCAAGAATCTCAGCGGGTTTGTCTTTTTTCTTTATTTTATATGCTCCTTTTTTAACCATCTTGTTTATTACAAATACAAAACAGCTAGCTAGCCATGATATTGCCTTACTAAATATATGGCTTGTTTATATAAAAAATACGTGTCAAGTCGTATGTAAGGTACGTGTCGTCGTGTAAAGTATGTATAGTTTTGTAACTGCGACAATGTCGTAAACTGTTGGATGGTATTTCTGTTAGAGGCTTTTAGGGTTCCGTATGCAAATTTGTCCCTATTACTAACACTTCGTTGTCCGTCTGTTTGTCTGACTGTTTGTCTGTCACCAATCTATATCTCATGAATCGTGATAGGCAAACAGTTGATATTTTTTACAGATGATGTATTTCAGTTACTGCTATAACTATATATACTAAAAGCAGAATATAATATTTAAGGGTGCTCACAAACAACTAACGTGATTTTTTGCTTGATATTAATAACGGCAATAGACGCTTGGATATACATAATATTAAGTTATATATTCATTTTAAAAATAAATAATGAAATCAAAATAAAATAAATATTTAAGGAGGGCTCCCATACAATAAACGTGATTTTTTTAAAAGATAATGGTACGGAACAAGAGGAGGAGTTGACTTAAAAAAGAGTGTTTCCCCTATAAACAGATTAAGATATATTTTTCTATAGATATATTTTGGTTTATCTCGGGTTGGATATGCAGAAAAGTAATTGTGCTGCCAGATAATCACACTGCATCAAATATTGTATACAATGAAGTATTGAATAAATAAAATATTCATAATCATTTTGATATTCACTTGAAAGGTAACACACAAAGGTAGTTACACCAAGATTTTACATAATAGAGCTAACATGTTTCGCCAAATTGGCATGCATATTGATACATATGTCAAAACATAGCCCTCTTTTTAGAAGTTGGGTAATAAACCGTAACATTTAGTACTGAAAACCACACAAATGAATTTTTTTATGTCAAATTGCACGAATGTATGTAAATTACGAATAATGCGCGCTAGAAGGAGTGTGAGAATAAGTGTGGTTAAAGTTCATGCAGAGAAGGAATTCAGAAATAAAATATTTATGTACAATAATTACAAATACATACATATATTTAGTTAAACTAAATAAAACATTAATTATATATACATTACTGACAATATAAACATGTTGCCGTCATTGTCATATGTCAGATGTGTATCTCAAATAACGCGTTATTGCTTTTAAATGCAGCTTATTCAATGAAATCCCATTTCCATTTAATTACAATTAAAAAAAATAATCTTAAAATTAATGTACAGAGGAAAATACAAATAAAAACTTTATAGTTAACAAAAAGATAAATTTTTATTTGGGTTTAATTACGGTCGAATTTCGACCGCTGCGAAGGACAACTAGTTATGAATAAATCCCCATACTAAACAAATAAACAATAATTTTTATAGGTACATTTGCACTTTAATTTATTCATACAGGCCACGCGGCAGCCCTGCATACGAAGTCGACGGGAAACCGGCTCGCAACAGTATCGTCGTGTAGAAATTGTTACGATTACACGGCTCGTTGGCTACGAACGCCACCGCGGTACCCGGTTCAACGCGAGCATTGTACTGTAAATGGCATAAAAGTTACTTATAAAACAACAAGATAATGCTTATTGCATTTCCTGTTGAGCATCATGGTCCAATATGGACTAGGAGGACAAAATGTATGTTGAATTTAACGAGAGATGATAGAGACATTGGTGCAATTAGCATAAGTTGAAACTTTAACTGATCTTTTACCCGACTGCGTCAGAAAGAGGGTAATGTTTTTCGAGCGTATGTATGTATGTTTGTATGTATGTCCATTTCTTTGGCACGCGCTACAGTCCAAACGTCTTGATGGATTGTGACGTATCACATGTCATTAGAATCGTATCAGTTTGCAGAGTAACTTAGGCCATATAATTTTGAATTATAAAGCCTGTGAACAAAAAATTGTAATACCAAACCATAAAACCGTAAAGCATTATAAAAGTAACAAAATACTTGAATGCTGATTTTCGTTTCTCCAGTCGTGTTTTTTCTTCATAACCATTTCTTGTCACGTTAAAGTAATCACTCAAAGGATTAACACTAGCGAATAACTCATGAATACGTCATGAAACATGATCTCCGATCCGATCGTTTCGCGTCTCAGCGATACACGAGTAATTAAACTACATAATATGTACATACATATACACACATACGATATATTTATGCATACACATAGAACATAGGTATCGATGTTCAAAGTCCGTATGACACAATGGTAACAATGTTAGTGTATCTTAAGTTGCCAAGTGATGGATGACACTGTTTGTAAAAAAAACGTTTACATTTTTTTATTCAATTATAGTTTCAAATGAGATTGCAGTCCAACTTTTAGTATAAATAAGGTTTGCCTAATAATAGCAGTGTTAATCACTTCTGTGTTCTGGTCTGAAGGGTGTGGTAAGGGAGACATACTCTTCCGAGGCATTCCATCTCAGTCCTCAGGGGTAGCAACGCATCTGTGGCTAACCTTAGGTGAGACTTTGATCTTAGCTAGAGTTGATTACGGGTGTCCATGGGCGGCAGTAGCTACTTACCACCAGGTGGGCTGCATGCTCGTTGGCTACTTACATATTATATAAAAAAAAAAAAAAAAACTCATGGACTTTAGCGGTCTGCCCGAAGTGCAATTTGACTTTACCTGTAATCAGTCAGGTGCGTTGTTGCCACAGAGGGCTAAGTTAGGACATTTATTTCATGTGGTGAAACAAAGCATTAAATATTAAATCCTCTTCGATGTGGGGGCAACAGAGAGAATATGCTGGACTCTCACAGACTAAAACCACTCTGAATGACCTTTGTCGGAATGAATCTGGACCTACTCTATCCTATTATGGATGCGTTACTTGACTTACTTTTGAACTATGTTGGAACGCCTAGTATAACCGTCTGTAACCATACTTTACGCCTTATCAAACCAAAATATGCGAACGGTTGAGTGAAACAAATTTCATTTCTGTTTTAGTTATAACCTTACTAATACGAGTATTCGTATCTTATGTATATAAAATTAAATTTCTACTCTGTAAAATTTTAATGCTATTGTTTCCCAACATACATACATCTATATATATATGTATATATTTTTATGTTTGTAGGGGTTTTCCGTAACAAATAGTTTCTAGCTCCACATTCAAAGAACTCTAGCTTCAATCTGCATCCTTCTAAGAACCGAAATACATATATTCTTCGCTATCATTGCTTATCATCATACTCTCTATACGTGTAGAGCAAGGCAAAACAATACCATATTTATGAACGCTGTTATTAATTGCACGGTTGCATCAACGCTCATGAGTCAGGTATTGACGTATTCGAAAACAATGGCCGCGACAATACCTACTGATGGCTAGTTGGTGTCGATTTTTCATTAAAGCTCACGGACACATAGTTTTAAGTATTGTACGAGTGTACTGTTTCACATGGAGTCATTTTGAGTGAAGGCCAGTTATCTTATATGACAATGCTTATTATGTCCCACAGTTGGGAAGGAGGTTCATCAATTCAATCAATCATCAACTGGGAGCCACGAGCGCTCTCCCATCTAATTTTCGACTGTGTGCGGCATTGCTTATCTTTTTAGATTTTGCGCTTAGCATTGCTTGTAGAGCTTGGAATAATTGAATGTAAACGTTAGGGAATGTACCGGAAGAAACCACATCGTACAACTAGTACATTAACAAGTACCTCCAAGTTTTATGCCATAATTTACATATAATTCAATTAAATCCATTATAATTACATTTTTATTGGTAATAAACGGACTATTATAGCTGCATAATGCAAACACAGCATGCGTAGCGAGGCGGGCCGCTTGCGTAACACGACGCACTTATGCAAACACGGCTGATAAACGTTTGAACAGGGGTTCTAAACTGTTGGCCCATTTATATGTAGGTTTGTAAGTTTGACAACACATATGGCTCAGTGGTGATTATGTGTGGGGGATGGTTCCGGGTTCCATATCTGTCAGGGCGACTTGTAATTGATGGAATTAGGTTTTTTTTTTCTTGATAGGGACCAATCCCAGGACCAACCTTATCAAGGACTAACCCTATTCGATCTTCGCCAGGGAGAGGTTTAAATTATGAATTTGATTTTTTCCGTTCTTGAGCGGAGTGCAAATGGAAGTGAAGTGCAGGTGAAGTGCAAGTAGGTGCTTTGCGGTGTTTCAATTTAATACTAAAACTTTTATTGAGAATATATATAACCAATTATTCTTATACCATACCTTTACATGATATATAAGTCTCCCAAGTATTTTGTTTTAGACTTGACAGCAAAATATACGTGATTCACACATACGAGTTGAATTCAAACATATTTCACTGTGCCTTTACTTAAATATTGGAAACTTATATTTTCTTTGTAATAAATTTTTAGTGAAAGCTGGTTTTAAAAAATATTATAACACTTGCTTTATCATAATTTATCATCGTTTTGTTGCTTTTTATCGTGTTTTGACTGTACAAAGCGAGCCCGCTGTTGATTTTCCCTGGCTTCTTTACTAAATCCTTTGTAATAAAACGCGATTGTGTAACTTAGAGGACCCGGATTAAATTTATTGTGTTGGAATTCTTTATCTTCTCTGTGGTTTAAAAGCTAATACACATAAAAGACTGAAAAAACCGAGCGGTTTTTACTATACATACTACGTCTGTTATTTTTCTTGGTGCATCCGGAACGAAATTAAGTAAATAGTGCTGTACTCAGACCAAAAAGGAAGACTTAACCAAAGTGTAAAAAATATGTCTATGTATATAATACGCGTACCCATAAAGAAATTATGCGTTTGTATTATGCAAATTATCCGATTGCGTTTATTGAATATTACGTTTCCTAAAAAATATTTTTTTACGTTTTACGCCTATACATAGCAATGTAGTTTGCAATGATCGGCACAGAATTTAGGAGATGTCTCAAGCGTTACTTTGTTGTGTTGTAATATAAATATTCGACAAAATATGAAATGGCCACATTTAGCAAATTAAGTAACAAATTAAAACGTGGCACACAAATCGATTCCAACTTAGTCCTCAGAGGTAGCAACGCATCTACGCTCAACCGTGGGTAAGACTCAGATCTTTTCTGGGGTTGATTACATGACCATGGCAGTCCATGGGGAGCATTGACCACTAACCATCCGATGAATTACATGCTGTAACGTTCTTATACTAAAAAAACCTTTTTCACAACTGCATTGTTCAGCGAGGCGTAGACCATTTATTGTCAGAGGTGTCTGTTAAATGTTTAAAATTATATTTCGTAAACTTTGCTTTTGTATAGATATAATCATCTCCAAACTGTTTTTACTTATGACACTCTGAAATTGAAACATAGTGCAAAAAGCGATGCAAAAAGAGTTACATAGCCGGCGATACACTCGCGGTTTGTCTGATTTAGCAATGACTCATGCAGCTCAGCGGGCAGACTGATCCAGATTCGATCTTCGGCCAGGCAAGCATCTCAATGATGTATTTAAATTAACACCCAGACCCAGATCCGGGTGTTTGATTATTTCTTATAATTTTGAAGTAGCAAACGACTATGCAATCCAACTGATGATAAGTGGTGATTGCCCTCCATGGACTTCCGTGAGCAACTTCACATAGAACCCCGATCATAGAGCTACTCCTGAGGACTGCGATGGTTGCCTCATAAATAAATGAGCCGGCAACCATATCCTTCACCTCACGCAAGAACTGCTTTACGCTAGAAATAGGTGTGGCGGTGGTACCCGGTCGAACTACACTGGTTACTTTAAATATCAATTATGTTATACGTTACTGTTGATGTGTATATACGCATCTATAAATATTTCTCATATCTTGCGCATTTGTTATTGATTACTGCATAAATGTCGCACGTTTGTCAGTTTGTTTGATCGTCACACGTTCGCGATCACAATAACGGAATGTCTTGTTTGTGTCCGCTTGTAAACAAATATCATTCGATTCATAAACATTTATCGTTCGGTTCGAGCGTCATGTCTTGATGACGTCATGTGATTTTAACATTCAATTTGACTCTTATCGTATGGAACTGAAGGGAACGTAGAACTGAATAAAATGTACATATAAAAGTGGTATTTTAATGTAAGATGCATATAAGAATTGATGGATGGTTGTAAACTATCATGCTTAAATGTCTTTATGAAGAATAATGTTGATAAGACTTTGATGAAAGTATGGTAACTTTAATCAAAGTCTGATGATTATATTTTAAATCTAATAATATAAAACGGTTAAATATTATTAATTAAAAATACTAATTTAAAACATGTATTCATATTGAATTTAAAATTTACAAAAGAAATAATTTTATTGTCTATTTAACCTATCGAATCTATATTTAACAAACGTTTATTTATATATCTAGCAATATATTCCAAAGCTTATAAACATAATGTTATTAAGCTTAGACCTGATGCATTACATATTATATCACAGAACACGAGTATGCGAGCTTATCAGTAACACCTGTATTGGTATCAGGGCATTCCGGATGCATGTGGGGCAATCAAGCGCGGTGTGTGGTTTGACGTGACATGGGATCCTCTTTGACTTATTTAAATATGTAGATGCTACTAACGTAACTGTAATAACCTTAGAGGATCCATGATTTTAGCATTTGAGGAAAACGAGATGGTGGGTTGACCAGCCCTGAAAGGGTTAAAATGAAATTGACGACGAAAAAATAAAAATATAAAAGGATTCTGATAAGGTTGATGCTTTCTTGTAGATTTTGGGGACTGAGGGGGTCTTATTCTATTTCTGAATTCCTCTTAAAGGTGACGGACGGATTTAAGCACTTCTATTAACATATTGCGCGGAGTTGAGAAACTGATAGGACTTGAATAAGGTGGAAGATATTTTGTTTTATAACTATAGTTTAGAGCGTTACCGTGTTCTGATTTGATGAGGGTGATATGAACACCGAATTAACTTAAATAAGTCAAAGTTTTAATTCGATCAGACAGTATGGATCTAAGTTCGGTTATATATGCGTTATTATCCTCTTACTTATGATAGAGTAGATAAATGTTAATGAAATAAAGAGTTAATGTTAAAAGTAAGTGAAAATACCAATTATTAATATATTTGCAGTATTTTACACTCAATTTAGTAATTTTGCCGACAAAAAATTGAAAATTATAGAAATGTGTCTTATTAATGATTCCCACTTTGCTTGATATGTTTCTTACAAATATATTTTATGTACAAATAAGCGTAATTTTTTTTTTTTTTATTATATATACGGTACGTATTTGAAAGTTATTTTATAATGTATGGTATTGAAATGAACCTCAAAATTTCATACTCTAAGTCTATAAATTTTAAATTTAGTAAACTTTATACAGCTCTATAGAGATTATCCCTTCAGGCTTTCGATCTTCGTCAAGTTTAGTTATTAGCCCAGTTTCGGCCTAAGAGAAAATAGCTTTTACGACGCGAATAGTTTAAAGTGCTCCTAGACACCTGAGATTGCTATATAGCCGGGTGTATATAGCCTTCGTCTTGAGCACTCAAGGCAAATGTAACATTACGGTTTTACCCGACTGCGTTAGAAGGAGGGTAATGTTTTTCGAGCGTATGTATGAATGTGTGTTAGTATGTATGTCCTTTTCATTTGCACGCGCTACAGCCCAAACAGCTTGATGGATTGTGACGTGATATATCATTATTCGTCTCCGTTTGCAGAGTGACATAGACTATATATATCTTTTTTTAAATGGCGCTTGCAAATCAGGGAAAGGGGTGGGCAGAGACGACTTTTTTATAATCACGACAATATGTGTATCAAATGAAAGCTAGTGAATAGACGGCATGGACGACAGTGGCTAACTTATCATTAGGCGAGGTTCATGTTTGTTCGCTACTTCCATATTATAAAAGTTGCCACATACTACGTGGATTGCGTCATACGTTTCTTAAATTTTATAATAACAATAAATAATTACGATAATAATGTTAAGAATTTAATTGTATTAGTCATTACGATTATGATTACAGCCGTAATTAAGTAAAAAGTTTGGTGTAACTCTAGTATTAATTAACTTCATTAAAAATAAAAATAAAATTTCTGAAAGACTTGGCAACACGGTCGAAATTAGCTGATGTTTAATTTTGGAATAAAACGTAGGTTTGGAAATATCGTGGTTCTTTAAAAATAATTATAAGTAAACGCTTAGCCAAGCATGAAAACAGATGAATCGTTGATTCGTATCTTATATCTACGATTTGTCTTTTTATATAATATGGACGGAGCAAACGAGCATGCAGTCCATCCGACGGTAAGTGGCCACTGCCGCCCATGAACACATGTAGTTAATCCCAGCTAAGATCAGGTCTTAAAAATAAACAGGAATTTTCGTTTATAATTTAACATTTGTATATGTTAAATTGAATTTGAATATATTAATACATTCCAATCAAACATTACACTTGATGCTACAGGTGGCGTTGAGCGTAAAAACTAAATGTATGTTCCTTATCTAGAAATGAAATTCCACAAAGACCCCAAAACGTGTATTTCGCGGCTCAGCGATTAAAATTGTGAAAATATGTGTTAGATACAGCAATTTTTTCTACTTAATTTGTCTAAAATGACTAATAAAATGAAAATAATGTTAATGGTCGAAAAATCTCAACTAACTGAGCCAGTAAATCGGGAAATTTGAGTTTCGTGACTGATAAAATGAGGTATTTTATAACATGCAAACCTCATTATATAACTCTTGTTTCTTTTAAAGTATGAATGAGAAGGACAATTACATAAAAGCTGATTTTTGTGTTACATTATTCCAATCAAAGCAAGGATCCGAGTTTCGGATCTCAGGCATGTGCCACTGATTTTTCTCAAACGATGTGCGCATTGGAAATTAATTATCACTATATCATGGAAAAGGAAACCATCGCGAGGAAACGCGAACTCCAAGGTGTGTATAGTGTACCAATTTGCACTATGGCTTAAAACTCTTATTCTGAGAGAAGATCCGTGCCAAGCAATGTGGCAGTAATGGATTTACAAGCATTCCAATAAAGAATTTACCTATTATTACCTTTAAATTTTAAAATAATAATTCTTCTTATATTAAGCTCTAACACGTCATAGACACAAAACTATGTAATGGTTGATGTCATTAAGATTAATTGGCGTAATAAATTTTCAATTAACAAACAGATTTATATGATAAATGGGTAATGTCTACGATTTGTATAGTTCTGTGATAAAATTACATAGAAAAATATTTTTTTGTATATAGTTGTAAATTTCCGAAACTACTTAATTTTTTTAACAAATTAATAACGGCACTTATTCAGACAATATTTATTACTATTAATTATCCACAAATATAAATAAAATTGAAGTGTCAGTTTGTAATATCAAAATAACAGCTTTCTATCAAATGCATATGGAAGTATATACGATACTGATAACAAAACATCAATTACTAATTTTTTGTCTGTCTGTCTGTTTTCTGGGTAATCTCTGAAACGGCTGGACTGATTTTGACGCGACTTTCACTGTTGGATAGCTGATGTATAAGGTGTAACTTAGGCTACTTCTATTTTAAAAAATATAATTAGGAATTCCGCACAAAAAATAAAACCTAAGAAACCGCGCGCTCTCTACGCGTCACCGGCACTGCCGCTAATAAACATAAACGAATTCTACAGTCATAGCTCCACACTAGAATTTTCTCCTGTGTCGTGGGTGCCATGGACACACAAAGACGAAACACATATACCCAGACCCAGAACCACCGTGTCAGACCGGTATAGTAACCGCCCCGCGCCACGTCGTCAATCAGATTATATCAGTTGCTATCAGTCCTCTCTGAATGCTATAATATTAAAATTGTATAGGTTCTAAAATGTAGTACTTGGTGTGTCAGTTGGTTTCCATACCAAGACGAAGACGCTGCTATAGCCTAGTTCCTTAAAGCGCGTGGGACGTAAGGTTTATATAGACATTTGTAACGTCATAAAGATTAGCATTCGTGTGAATTTGATATTTAAATAGTGTTAATACCGCACGTCAGGCAGTAAACCTAGATTCTGTTCAAACAATTCTAGACTGTGTCCACTGGCGGGCGCCGAACGTGTAAGAATCGAGGATAACGCATCTAGGAAACAAATAGACGCTTATTTTCGTCACAAATGCACAGTGCAATGCGCTGGCAGAGGGTGCAGAATGACAAATAAATTGTTCAGCAATGAATAGGATTCGCATTCACTTCTGTTTAATGACTTGATGACAGAATGATTTGTCAGTATTAAATGTTATGTCTAAAGTGTTCGTTCGTAGTTAATTTTGAAAATATAAGATATCATTGTTTTTTTTCAGGGCTTATGTTCATTATGAAATACTCAAATATAAGAGTACAACATCAAAGTATTATAATTTTATATAATTTTATTTTTCAATTTATATTGACATTTAATCGATTATTGAATATATCACGATCAAATTTTAAATCAATTAAGAAATGTTCATTGCTGAGGCGACTACTTAGTGAGAATAAAAAGTGTTTTCTCAGAATCCCTAGAAATATACAGGGTTATAAGTAATATATACAAATATTATTTAAATAGTGAAGAAAATAATAATTAAGGTAATTAGCTGATTCGTTATACCAATGTACAATTTAAACCGCATCTAAATAATTATGTATATTACATTTCTTTCATGCTCATTAACTTGATATGGGTTTTATTACGATCTCACAAACAGAGAAAAGATTATAACGCTAAAGGATGGAATGAAGATAATGGCTTTTATTAAGCCTAAAAGATAGATAATGTAGGCTCTACATTTTCGTTATTCTGTGAAATAAAATAATCTGCATTAAAATGTACTAACATTATTAACATTGTTTAATGTATTTATTTATCCTCAACGGTATAAAGCGTATTAATTAATTATATTTGTTACTAGCTGAGCCCCGCGGTTTTACCCGCGTTTAAAAAATGTAACTTGACATAGTAACATATACGTGCGCGTAGAGCGCGCGCGATTTCTTAGGTTTTAATTTTTTTATGCGGAACCCTAATAAAATTTTCTAAAACAGATGTAGCCTAAGTTACGCCTTATGACATCAACTATCCAACAGTGAAGGTCCCGTCAAAATTGGTTCATTTGTTTCAGAGATTACCCAGAACAAACAGACAGACACACAGACAAAAATTTTTTTGACAAGACATTTGGTAAAAAACTGTTATTTTTATATTAAAAACAGACACTTCAATTTTATTTATATGTATAGATTTTATCAAAGAATTTTGTTTCTATTTTTGGGGTTTAAGTCTTTGTCTCATATTCAGCGATATTTGTAATCACGCCTTTATTACGAAATACCTATTATAATATACGCTGTTTTTCTGTAGCTGAATAGTAGTTTATTTAAAATTTTATGACGGGGGGGAAACCTTCAAGGTACACCGAAGCCTTGGGAGAGACTCCGGGTTATGTGGGAGTTTTACCCACTAAAACCCCCTCGGTGGCCTTCCTCAGCGCTTGCAGGGGACTCCGGGATCTCCTATGGAACGCACCGGTGCCCCCTAGCGCGGCGCCCGTTACGGGCTCTTCTCTTGGGGAACGTGTAATTGTCCCCCTGCACCTTCTGATTATTTTTGATTATTTTGAAATTTTATGCCCCTAAGCGAGTGGTTTCCAATGTTATTTATACAAGCGCTACCCTGAAATGATAAATTTTGGACTTTTATTATATAACTACCATTCTGTTATTTCAGTTATTTGCGTGAAATAGAAGATTAAAAAGTTTTGAAGTATTAAACATCGTTTTGGTAGAAATAACAGTTTCAATGAAAAGTTTAATAACTTTGACGACACGCGTGAGACTGAGTGGTCACCATACCGGTGTGACACGCAGTGGTCCCGGGTTCGATCCCCGGCCAGACAGACATCTGAATGATGAGTTTAGGTTTCTGTTCTGGGTCTGGGTGTTTGTGTATTCGTCTTTGTGTGTCCATGGCACCCACGACACAGGAGAAAATCCTACTGTGGGGCTATGAGTGTAGAAAACGTTTTTATTTATGTTTATGTTAACTTTGTGAATCTTTATGTTATGTCTACTTTATCTGTAATCAATGGAGAAGGTGAAATTTGGAATCTGGAC
>MOOZ01000383.1:358558-369619 GCA_002930495.1 Cecropterus lyciades
ACAAAAAAGGGAAAGGTGCGCACAGTAAGTTGCCTACCAAAAACGTAACGAGGTCATTCGATCACTAGATTTTACTCCTTATACTTTTCTCATACGGACGCCTTATATGAAAATCGATTCTTAACGAGTAAACTCAAATAAAAAAAACGATAATGTTTCTTTTTAAATTATATCATTGTTTTATTTCTTGAATATTATGTTAGTACATAATGTATGCCAAGTTAGACTTTATTTTCTATAGGTTCAAACCAAAGAAAAGCGAGAGTTTCTTTTTACCGCAATCCCAATATAGATTTCGTATATAAAGCATCAAACAATCCTTCGGCCTATAAAGGTCGCCGTGTCTATCGATCCGATGCCACTCAAAATAACCCTTCGGATACATTTGACACAGAGCAGATAACCGATAGAAATGGCGCATAATTTGTGTCTATAACTCATACATTTCGGAGATTAGTTAGAAGAAACAGACAGAAAGACAAACAAAAATTTTAGTAATTTTCCGTTATCAATATTATGCATATTTTCATATGCATTTGATAAAAAGCTGTTATTTTGATGTTACACATAGACACCCTAATTTTATTTATATGTATAGATGATTCAATGTTTTGGTTATCATTTCGCCAAAAATTCCGGCTCTTCCTCTTCCTCCATCTACTTACATAGTCTATTAAGAATAAATAATGGTCACGTGACAATAAAATCTATATAGAGTTGTACTGACCAAAATGAATTTGACAATTGTTTCATTGGATCCTAATGTCATATTTTAAGACAACACAGAAAAATAGAAATGAACTTGAATGTAATGAATTTCATTTAATGATTTACAGAAATAACAATATTTTTTACACTATTACAGGGTAAGAACACGACTACAACTGGCAAGCGCTCAATTTCCGAGTACCACAGCAGATTTGTTCTTTTTTTCTTTTTAATGCTATACACTTATATCGTGCATGGAAACGTTCTTGCGTTTGGGTGAAAGAGCTTGGCTTCTGGTTCACGTTCATATGAAGCGACTGTCTAAGTCTTCGGGCGTTATCCTTGGTTCTATATGAACCACTTATCATCAGGTGAACTGCATCCTCGTTTGATCCTTGAATCATACTCGTATATAAAACTATCTATGCATGCTTCCCTGGTCATTCTCTACCACGGTGATCCAACTTTATGGACCTACTTGTTCTATGATAAGTATTAACGCGTCTACGTATATGTACGAGATGTTCGGGTTTCAAACGGACGGGCCGTTTAAAAATAAATGAAGTGTGACTGTTCGAGCCAAGGCGGCGGCTCGGGGCTCATTAGCGGCAACGCAAATTAATTTATGGCAGCTTTGTTTGACGCGTAACTACCTGTATCTGCATTGAAATGGGAAATTTAATATAGGCGTATCTTTATGACGATCCGAGTAACGGGTCTGATACGGGGAGTTTCACGTTCAGTTCCCGGTTAGGCATACATATACATAATATTTTTATTTATGATCACAAGGAATCCTAGGGTCGGGATTTGATTGTCCCTGTATTCTCGGGACCAGAATAGAAATACGGTATTCTCTTGCCTATCGTAAGAGGTGACTAAAAGGGGGCTATAGGGGATACAGGCGACAACAGTGGGAGTTCGATCTTTCCGGCCACTTGCATTCCGTTGGAGATACCTCAGTCTTTTACGTAGCGCCGAGGAAGGTCATCGAGCGGAATTTGGTGTGGTAAAAATCCTACACAACCCAGTGTCTCTCCCAAGGGACTGTAGTTCCCTTTAAAGGTTTCCTTAACGTTAACAAAAAATAATTTGAGTTCCTTTCCTAATTTTCTTCAATTTTCTTGGAAATTATGGTTATCACAGGCATGTGAGGAGAACTCTTACAATCTAAAATAACGTTTATATCTTTAGACAAATAACAATCCAACTTATACTTGTTCACTCTTTTACTATTTTTTAAACCCCCTGTCATATTTTTTATCATTGTCACTGTAATGCACACAATACAAATAATATTTACTCCAATAATTCCACATAATACTCACCTAACAATACATCATAATAAACAAATCACTCAATACTCGTAGCGTCCAATCATCCGACCGAATCAGATCAGAGCCAGGTAGATAAACGAAAAGCAATATCTGCCTTTCTTTCTTTCAATATCGTATCAAAGACGGGATATCATCCAAATGGGTCGGCGTTTCTTCCATTATTTCAATACAAAGCAAAAATGTCCGACCGTGATCATACATAAACACCGCTTGGGCTACGAGTTTTTCTGTGAAGAAATATATATTTTCGTTTTTCTGTCTTATTTTGACTAGTGGAGTGTAGAAAGGGAAGATATATGCTCGAGGCTGTGCAATTAACGCAATTAGTGCCGTGTGGTATCCGTCTTGAATAGCACCAATCCATCTTTTCCCATGGACCTCGTAGGAGGCGACTTAGAGGCAAAATCTAGGAGATCAGTAGCAGCGTCTTCCTGTATAACATCAACACTCACAGCGGTTACCAACACGCATGTTACGCGCGGTGGCTAGTGGCAAAACCCCTATTACGGGAAGCAAATGTACAGAAGCGGGAGGTCAAATTCTTTATAAAAAGGCTGTTAAGTAAGAAGTAGTTAGATGGTGCGATTCAAAGTCCAGGATTAGTCTCGTATTTGTGACTGACTTTGACCAGTACATCAACATTCACTAATTTGAAGGTGTACGTACTGAAGGCGAAATGCATTTACTTTTACTACGTCTATTTCATAAGAACGTTATTTATCAACATATAAGTGATCTTATATACATGTACGAGTTTTAAAATCAATGGTCAAAATATAAATTTTAACTCCAAAACCTTTTAAAGAAAGGTTGGAATCCACAGCAATGCTCAAGAGCTATAATATTCAGCTATAAGTACCTACAGAAAACGTCTTAAATATTTTTCAGACGACACAGTAAGCGATCAAAGCTAGGACGGTCCACGTCAATTTCCATTTGTTAATAATCCTTAAGTCCATCAAAGGTGACTGAAAAAAACCTACTTTTAAAAGGAGGGAATCAAAGGCCTTTTAGGCTTATTACACGGTTGAGGGATCGTAGGTAAAAAAATACCCCTTGTCCGTTCCTCTCTGAGGGGAGAGCAGCCGCAAATACAGCGGAAGATAATTGTAAGTGCCGTGTTGTCTCGATGAGGGGAGGAAAGGACTCTCGGAACATCATTAGCATTTTCGAAAGGAAGCTTGCTTGGTCGGCCTTTAGGCCTGGTATATATAAGCCGATTTTGTCGAAGGCATATTGAATCATAGTGATTTGGTGTTTGAAAATCAGCCTTAAATTCATGACTACGAATCCGGACACTTAACATTTCATGTGAGGTATAACGGACTAAGGCTGCTGTTTCAGCCATATTCTTTTTTATTTATTTATTTTACAAATTGTACAAGTTTTGGTAAAAATACAAACATAAAAGAAATGTAGTACAAAGGACTACTTATTTCATACTGAAATTTCTTCCAGCAGCCCTGGGATCGGAGTGCGCATTTGAGAGGCAAATCTAGTGTGCACAATTTAATATAAATAATTATATAAATTTTTATTTACATTTTATTGTTATAAATTAGTAAATAAATACGAAACCTATCGAATCTCTGTTGCATTTACTCCCACTTCGTAATGGAACGTAAATTGTACCATACCTTGCAAAAAATGCAAAAACATAATAGCGAAAAAAATGCTGTTTCAAAGTGTAAATATGTGTCAGTGGGGACGAGTTACTGCCGTATTTGTACAACGATTATAGCTATTATTTTTATATCTTATTAATGTTATAAATACGGAAGTTTATAATGATTTCTTACGACTAGGAGATGTTTGTTACTCTTTCACGCAAAAAATTCCGGACGAAGTTCGCTGAAATTTGGCATGCAAATAGTTTATGACCTAAATTAGTACATAGAATAACTCATTACCGTGATAAACTTGAAAGAAGCGGGCGGGGACATTACGACATACAATTATTACAAAAAGATAATAAATTTAATTTTCCATCTGTTACTTATTTTACTTCTGGATGCACGTTTCGACTAATCCAATAATAAATCACAGCCACTAATAAGAAGATAAGTCTTAGAAGCGGGTAATAAAATTATAAATCTAACTGACCCGCTCTTGCATACTAAATCCTCTAACTGCGAATTAGACATTCAACCGCGTTTCGCGACCGTAATTAATTTTACTTTGTGCCGCTTTTATATATATCTATGCACTTAGTGTCGTACCGTATTAACATAGTGTGATAGCAAATTCAATGCAATAGGGGTGAGCCGGGTTGATTTTCATCGGGACAGGAATTAACAAACTGATTACGAAACTAGTGTTATAAATATGATATTCGCCTTATAAGTACTATTTACGACGCGGAACGTGTGCTTACTTTTTAATCACTAGTCGTCATTTGGAAGAATAAAACAGGGCTAACTCATATTGACAGGTAATTTAAAATAAAGACCTGAATACAAAAAATGCTTGAAACAATCACGCTCACCCCTATGTAGTTACTCATATTCGAGTGTTTTTTATTTTATCTGAATCATGCTTCCAGACTTTAAAATGTTAAAGATTTTTTATGGATTTAACTAAATCAACCTAGTGATAATTATGTCCCGCTACTGGCATAGAAATACGAGTACTTATTATAAGTTGTTAATTCGATGTATAATGGAAACATTTTTGGTACTCTGGTGTGTAGGTTTCCTCAAGATATTTTCCTTTCCCGTTTAAGAAAATGATAATTAATTTGATGTTAGCTCGTAGTTGTTTGAAAGGGACTTAATAAATCAATAAAAATACTCTCTACTTTATCATCAACGAACAAAAGTTACAATAAAAAGTTGTGGTCGCAAATCATATCGTCTCGAAGTACGTGCGACCGTCGATCTGGAAGTAATCTCTGGGAATCCCTTTATCCCTGTTTATTTTCAGCGGCGTACCGAACCCGGGGACATTGACTTTGAGCTCGAAGTTAGGGAGTGGAAAAAATCGTCCCGAAAACTAATGGACCGGTCGACGAGAATGAACCTTCGAAGTCGCGTCCACACGATGTAGATCGTATAAATGAAGGCTAAACTTTTTTAAGAAAGTGTATTATAATGTGACCGATTACTTAATTGAAAAGTACGTTCGGTATGATTTTGTTCTAGCTTTACGGTTTAAAGTTATCTACGGACTTCTTTATGCCGCTTGTTCTCACGAGCTATAAGCTAATGGTAGCTTAAAGAAAAATGTACAAAATTAGTTTCTATCCATATGTTTCCAAATAAGATTATGAATACAAACATACATATATGTTTGTATGAGTATGTACGTTTGCAAATAAATACATCTTATTTTGTATCTAGGCTAAGTCAAAACACTAATTCTGTGTATATAACGCTTGCTAAGATAATATTATTAGGTTAAAATCCTCGTTGAGTTACTGAAAGTAAAAAGAATATAGGTCCAAAAAAGAACCAATCGAAAGACATAATCTTTCGATTGCTACATTGATTACAGTTTTGTATGGCAAAAGATTCATTTTAAATACAATTCTTGGTTCCTAAAGTTCCTGGGGGTCCATAGGAGACTCGACGAGGATCTAACGTTAGCGTGACAAAAAATAGGAGTTAACAAAATTTTTATTCATACTAACCGACAAGGCTTTAATCACCGTTTTTGATTAGACACGCGGAAAAATCGTAATCGACTTTTCCAACGGGCTTTACTATCAGATGTATTTTTAAATTTAGGGTCAAAGTTAGGCGTGTGGAAAAATTGACCCAAACTAATGGAGCGAGTGCCGTAAAGTGAACTTTTGAAATTGTAAGCTCAGCCTTACAACCGACTCAGCAGTGAATTCGATTGGAAAAGTATTCATTGGACCAAGTTATTAATGGGCGAAGTAAATTTATAGAACACCTACTAGTATATGCATAGCATATTGAACAATTTGTTAAAAAAAGTTTCTGTCGATGTTTAGATTATTGGTAATGAAACTTTTGTGTATAGAAGACTTCTGAAGTAATCTTGTTCTAGTACAATAAGGCAGGATACCAATATGAGGATACTCATATCTCCACAGCCATGCATTGTAATAATTATGTCACATTTCATTATGTCACCAAATAAAATTTGATACTTGCGATACTGCTATGTTCTTGCGTGACTGAGTAACAAACAGACACACATCTTGTCATTTTTATATAATAGTACAGATAACTTTACCAAGGTAGTTATACTCGTATAACAAAAACCTATGAAAACAGATGTCATTAAACTACGAAAGTTTTATTGGCCTTCGACATACAAAGACTACGCCAAAAAAGCTTTCTTTAATTACCAGGATATTCAAGTTCCAATCCCAATGCCTTGGTGAGGGTTGTCCGCAGAAATGCACTCGCCGTAAACAATCGGATCTTTTCGCTCGTAACGTAATTTACGCGACGCGCGAACCGACCGCAAATCGGGCGATTTATTAAAATATCCCCGGGAAAACGGGGGAACGGCACGGAATGCTCGGGCTATTGGTTCAAGGTAGGGTACGGTATTGGTTTTCCGAGTTTGATTGTTTTTAGAATATATATTACTTAATAGAAAGTAGATTTTATTTAGGTAATATAGGGTGGCGCAAAAATTGTCACCCAATGTTCTTTGACTTTTTGGTTAAATTAACCTTTGTTTTACCATTGGATTGTGTTTTTTTCATGTAATTTTCAACAAGTCAACAGAGTAATATCGGCCAGTGGCCACTGCCAGAATTTATGACCATTCGGTACCGACTTATGGCATTTTCCATCACAATTGCCTGAACTTACGGCGGTAAATTCCCGCATTCCTGATGAACATTGTCTTTGAGGTCTTCAAGAGTCTTAGGCTTATCCACAGACACGTGACTTCAAGAGACAAACACAAGAAGAAGTTGGTTAAACTCCGTGATCTTGCCGGTGAGTGCAAGCCACCAAACCGAGTGATTAGACGATTCGGAAATGCGTTCTTGAGGAATATAGCGATTCATGTCTTATTCACATATTGTATCTATTTACTTCAAAAAATTCAAAGCTGAACTAACACTTACCACAAATTGCAATAATAATAGCATCTTTTGATGTGGTGATTACTTTCGGCTTGTATAAGTGACAGATCGAAAAAACGTTACTTGTCTATAATGTGGTCATGATTCATAGGATATTAGTGCTATCATTAGCGTCATTATTTTTTTTAGAACTAACAAGTAAAAGTAAATTGCCGCAATATATCTTACTAATATTAAAAAGAGCGAAAGTTTGTGAGGATGTATTTATGTTTGTTACTCGTTTCGTAATAACTACTGATTGTATTTGGATTCAATTTTGCGCACTGGTGTGTATGGCTGGATTGATAGAAAGTGTTATTTTAACCATGGAAAAGTGATCCAAGCGGGTGGAGCTGCGAGAAAAAGCTACTTATTAATATTACACCAAAGAAACGATGTTCAAATAATCTCCACCCTTTATCATAACGCGATTTATTAAAATGAGTTTCGTTCTACACACCGCATACCCGGGTACAGAATGGACCGGTTCACCCGGAATGTGATGGACGGCCGGATAAGACAAGGAAGGTGTACCGGGTCGGGACCGGGACCTTTCAATTTCCTTGATTGTTCGCCCTCGGGATCGATAGTGTCTCCATTTCGACCAGTCTTATCCACATTTATGGGGGTTTTGGATGGAGGTTTGGCTTTGTGCTTATTGTGTTTCATATGAGTAAATCATGTTAAAGTGTTATTGTATAAGTTTCAGAGCATATTTCAATGAGAAATGATTGTTTTTTGAATTAGTTTTATAAATACTTGATGAAAACCTGGCTTCGCTCGGTTAAAATGTGACTATAGGTAGGTACATTTTTGTAGTTATAATCAACTTAAATAAAGTATTACACCGTAGACGTAATAGCTACCAGTTCGCTAGACGCCACCACTTGTAGTTGCTAGTTTACAGCTTAATATACACCAGTATATGGGACCACCTGGGACCACCCAGTGCTAGCGACACCCAAATTTAAATTGTGAACATATTTTATATGAACCTACACACGTTTTCAACAGTGCGGCAGCGTGATGCAGAAATGCGATGTAAAATTTTGTATCGCCATCTAGTATAAAATATCAAAACTATGTAAGGTAAATGACGCCGCTAGATGGCATGTTTATCCTATGAATCGGCTTTAAGGAATTCAAGATGGCATCCGAGTGGTCACTATGACGACTATTTGCACCATTAGAATTTAACAAAATACTCGAATATCCGAATTTTGCGGATATATGTTGTCGACTCGAAATCAGTGTTTTTTATGTTTTATTATTTAGGTAAGGTTTCAATCAAGTCTACCTTACCCCTTGATGCAATTATTTACATAGAAGTTAAACTAATTTAAATATATAAATAAGATTGCTTATAAAAATGATTTTGATAGGAATTTTAACAAAGTCTTATAGACCTATAGGTTATTTGGTACCTTATATACGCTTAAACTTGTGCCTAAATAAGCGCACATAATCGCCCATAAGCTATAATTGCAAGCATTAATCCATAACTTGTAAGCATCCGTTAGAAACTTACAAATACAGACATAAACAGTTCAGTTATAGACGGAACAACGATCTTGCAAAGCTATTGAAATATGCCTGCATTCGACAAGTACAAAGGTCTATCTGTACACGCCGAGACGGTTTTAAGATTTACGCAAACACACTCGTGCCTCGTATCAGCCTTTTGTGTCGAACAAATGCGAATATTTGCAACAGACATGAGAAGCATTTCGAATAGTTTCAAAGCGTACATAGAATAATCGTTTTGGGTACCACTGGAAATAATTATATTTTATTTTTACTTAATGTATAACATTTTTTTACTATCTTTTTATTTTTATTACTTTGCAGTAGCAACCGGACAAGCATTGGTTATTCCCGCTCATGGACACCTGTAAGTAACTTCATATAAAATTGAGGTTCTATTTGAAGTCGATCACAGATGATTTGTTACTCCTGAGAACTTAGATAGTCGCCTCATATAATGAGCCGGCAACCACATTCCTCCATCGTAACGTAAGATTTAAATTAAATGCAATTAAGTGTTACAATAATTAATGTTGCAACACATAAAAATTTAAATTTCTGTTCTAGGTTTGGTTGTTAGTGTACTTGACACTAACAACCAAACCTAGAACAGAAATTTAAATTCATCGAGTATGCTTGGCCAGGAATGTACTACCTACGGCAAATTTTCTAGCCACCCAGGGTTGACTGGTAGAGAATGCCATCAGGCATTAAGTTTGCCCTATTGTATCTTTTAGTTTAGAGGTGCAATAAATAAATAAATAAAAAAAAAAAAAATGTAATGAGGAATTCTTCGCGCTTAAGATTACAATAGATAATGTTGCACCGTGTTGATATTTAAAATCTAACTTCTTATTTTAGCCTTTTTATATTCTATGTATGTGTTAATAAGTCGGATGTTTAAATCTATAAACTTTGTTTCTAAACGGATTAAGATGCAATAGACGAATATTTTTATCCTAGTTTGATATATAAGTTACGATTTTTTAGATACACGAAGGCAAGTATACGAGCACTGGGCCTAAGTTCCAGAAAAAACATTTCAAAACATCACTTATTTTGTCACAGATCAAATCTGAAACCCTGTATAAAATACAATGGCACCATTCCCACGCAATCACCAAAGAGACTTCAATACAAAGATTAAAGCTCTCAAAAGCCAACATTGCATAAATATCAGACTAACAAAAGTAACATTTTAGGTTAATATTGAATGTCCTACGAGGGTCCTAAACGGCGCTCTTTAATATCCGATTTTCGTGAAAGCTCTCGGAAATACCTCCTACGGTCTTTTGTCGTACATCGGAGATATTTACAGCGCACACAGGGATCTTTTCAGGGGCTCGGAACTTTCGTGTTGTGATGATCTCCGTATTAGCCAAAGAAATCGCAATACAAGTACCGCACACTGAACTGAATGTAGGTAAGAAATATTTTAAAGATGTTTTTTTTTTATCAGATTGAAGTAGCAAACGAGCATGCAGTCGATCTGATGGTTAGTATTCACCGCCCATTGAAATTAATAAGCAACTTCATATAAAACAGGCTTTCTACCTGAAGTCGATGACAGATGCATCGCTACTCCCGAGGATTAAGGTGATCGCCTCAAATACTAGTAAGCCAGCAACCACACGCAACGAAGCACAAGAACTCCTTCACGCTAGGAATAGGTGCGGCGGTGGTACCTCCCCAGTCGAACTACACTAGTTATACCACCTGGTAAATATATTGTGTGAAATCTGTACAGGGTGGTTTGAACTTGAGGTTTGGTTGTGAGCATTATCTCGAAATCCATGTGAAATATATTAGTTTGTTCTCAGGATGGGTTCTTTATTATAGTTCTGTAAATAAGATAAATTATTTATTCAAATACTTTATAATAAATTGCTTTTCTATATAGGTATAGATTAGGTTAAAAAGAAAAGGATCTCAGATCGTTTTACAAGAAAAATCTTACGTTATTTTATTTCGTAATTGATTGTGTATGCCGTAAGGAATAAATGTCTATGGAATATGTAAACAATAAAAATAATTTAATTAAGTTGCTGGATTTGCAGAATTGGTTTTAACGATCGCTACATATTTTCCTATTCAAGTTTATGTATATTATAATAGACAGGTATCACAAAATGAATTTTCACGCAATTCATTGATGATTTCGTATTTGTAGATCTAACAAAATGATGAAGTTTCTTACGGGCATACGTTCAATTATTCATCATTATTAGCAGTAGCTAAAGAGATGACAAAGTAAGCGTGATTGTAATAGTAGAACGATAAAATCATATTATATCATATTAACAGACTAAAGAACAGAGTAACTAAAGTCAAGTTTATGACCGTATGTATCTGCTTAGGAACCTTATCACAAATATGTAAACAGAAAATAGCTAACTCCTACCGCTTAGGCAGGCAGTACCCTTGCATCATGAAGATTGAGGAGTT
>MOOZ01000383.1:379575-390894 GCA_002930495.1 Cecropterus lyciades
GACAAACTTTGAAAACGATAAAGTTACGATGAATTCATAAAAAATACAACGAAACATTAACAACTCATTAATTTCATTTATTTTCCGTTATTGTTGGTAACACCAACTTGTACAGAGTTTATTAATTTGTAACTAATGCATTCGTTACCATATATTTTTAAGGACTTGTTTAATAGTATCTAGGGAAAGAAATGAACAGAAAAAAAAGGTACAGAAATTTATATTGTAAAATTGCTTACTACGTGTTTATTTTTTTTTTAACGGACGCGGGTAGCTTAACTGACTTTGAATGAATTGAACAATATTGTGAACTGGAATTTCACAATATTGTAAGTGTGATTTACAGGACAGGACAAAAATGTATGTATAACGTGTTCTTGATCTCAATATAGATTTCATTTTGGTCTAAAAATTTACAGTTACGAAACGCGGTTCTAGGAAAAATTAAAGTACCTAGGTACCTAGGTTATAACTAGAAAAAACGTTTCAGTTTAATTTCCAAAACTTTATGTTCATAATTTTATATTTTTAGAAGTAAAGTTTTTTTTTTTATTTAGGATACTATTATCTGATAGAACAGAATCCACTGAAACTAGGTACCAGGATATTTGCACAATGTAATGTAGAAACCCACTACATATATATATTTTTTTGACTTTGCACTCCTAAAAAGGTGAATAAGTAAATTTGTAAAAAAATTAAAACAAAAACCCGAAGCTTAAAAACGATTGATTGCCAACAGTTTCAGTTTTTTGTTATCGTTCAAATTGATATATTAAAAAGCCGATCTCCAAGGGGCTGCAGGCCCCTTTCTCTTAACTTATATAACCTATATCACTCTGCGAACTGAATCTATATTAATATTATAAAGCTGAAGAGTTTGTTTGTTTGTCTGAACGTGCTAATCTCAGGAACTACTGGTCCAATTTGAAAAATTCTTTCGGTGTTAGATAGCCCATTTATCGAGAAAGGCTATAGGCTATATATCATCACGCTAAGACCAGCAGGAACGGAGCACCAATGAAGAATGTTTCAAAATCCGGATTTTTTTTTCTAATGAGAGCTTCCGCTGCATGCGCTGCGTAAACGGTTAAAGTTTCGTAAAAATTATGTATGACAGAATTGATCCCCTTTAAAAGTTCTAAAAAATAGTCAGCGACAGCATATGTGTATCTTTTCAGGTAAACTCAGTGTACACTTTTATATGCTAACTAAATTTCTTCCAAAATAATGCATTATTTGCGTAGTTGGTTTTATAAATATAATATTTATTCTTATCCAAATAAATACATAAATTAGTTTCTTTGTAATAACTAATACGCGGGTGAAACCGTGCGGCGCAGCTAGTCTTAATAATATATCATAACATATGTCACAATCCGTGTAGCCGTTTGGGCTATAGCGCGTGCCAAAGAAATGGACATACATATAATTATATGTATTTATTGGCTTTTTGTATAGTTATACAAACACACATACAAACGCTCGAAAAACATGACGTTCCTGCTGACGCAGTCGGCTAAATAGGGATAACATGTTTGCTTCATATCATGTCATAGTTTGTCTTACAAAGTCGCGTACAACAGCCAGTGTTCTTTGTGACAGAAAACTTATAACATTCGTTCATATCACAATCAATCTCTATTGACATCTCCCTAACATGCCGTTCAGAGCAGTTGTGTCGGATCGTCATCCATCATGTAATATTAGGTTTTGGCCCTTCCGATGAAGTACCCTGCAACATCTTGTGGTGATCTAAGAACTCTATTACATTCTTTTTGGAGACTTTTTTATGGCTATGGTCGTTGTTTACTTGGCACGCGTGAGAGGAAATTGTTAAAAGTAAGTTTTTTATTTATTAAACAAGATTAAAGAATCAAACAAGTGAGCTTGAGGTTCATCGATGGAAAATGGTCAATGCCGCCCATGGACATCTATGATTAACTCCAGGTAAGATTAAAATCTTCCATCTGGAAGACCACAGATGCGTCATCACTCCCGTTGTTTGAGTTGGAATGCTTCGGATAAGTATGTTCATTTACCACAGGAGATGTTTATTAGTAAAATAATTTAATTTCGATCTACCGTTACATGCCACTTAGTTAGCCTTTTAGCCGGCGAATTACAAAAGTTTTTCCTATTTCGCTGCCGTGTTGGCGGACTATTAGTGCCGCTTCGCAAACAGATAATTTTGTGTGCAAGCACAAGCAGTAGGTATTAGCGTAGCCCTAATGCTCTTTTATAAGCTCCGTTGATGCTATTAAGAGCTGCTTCTTCGTAAACTTACTAGTTAATTTAGTTTGTACCTTGTACGAATATTTTGAACGTAGTTGATTATTTGATTACTTGGTTACATTACTTTTTATACCGCAGTTTCTTACATATTTACAAGTTTATTAAAAAAAAAATTAAACGATACGATTTCTAGAATAATTTAGTAAAAATCTCTTTTAAAAGTACACTACTAACAAGTTTATTTTCATAAGGTAAATTATTAAAATCTTTTTTCGCTTTGAAGGTCAAATCCTTAGCAAACAACTTAAAGAGATCTTTGATCTTTCCAAACAAGTCTCTTGTCAAGTCAAATGCAAGATACTAGAGCTAGCTTTTATTTTACATTTATAAAGTAAAAAACTATAAAAAAACAACGAAAAATCTACCTAAAACACACATGTTCCTTGATTTTCTTGCTGGTGACCGCTTATCATCAGGTGGACCGCGTAATCGTTTGTTACTTCAACGTTATTAAAAAAACCTTGAAATATTAAAAAGAAAATGAAATAATCGGATGAAATGAGAGAGCAAAAATTCCAATATACTTTTTTCATAGCTCCAATATAAGCTTTAGTGCACGTTTTAAAATATTTTCAAATTGAACGACGGAATGTCGAAAAAATGCCGAAGCATAATATTGAAGTAGGGAAGAATTTTTCGCAAAAATTTGAATTATGATATCCATGGGCTGTGGGGTACATTATGACCCTTGGCGGCATTAAGGTGACATTTGGAGGGTTCTGTGAAATATGGGCCAGGAATTCGGTTAGGGCTGACATGGTCTAATGTTCGATAAGCACAAATTCTGCAAATCTTGAGTAAAACCCACAGTCTTCACAATTTTAGTGGTGTTATAGACTTGTCCTGAATTTAGCGAAATTGTCAAATAAAAAAGTTGGTATCAACTATATTTTTTTGAATTCAATTATCTACTAGGTACCTATAAAGAGTCTGTTTAAGAATACCACATAACTGTTATTTTCAGAATTCTTAACTATCACGCTTATTTAGGAATTAATACAGTTTTCTTGAGTACATCCCTACGGGTTAATTTTAAGAATGTCTGCAGCAATTTCGAAACTTTTACGTAAAGTGGACTTCATAGAAACGTAGTAACGTAAGAACGTAGGAAGTGTTTTCAGCCAAAAATTTTCTATAGATCCAGCTGAAAAATAAATCAATCGAGTAAACATGTGTGGAGCCACGCAACAAACTTGTATGTAACTCAATACAAACAACTTGTGTAACAACAAGGTCTACAGGGTATATTAATTGGATACGTAATGATATTATAAGCAACACCGCTAATTACTCGATTAGTAGGCGTTCAGTGATCCTGAATGACCTCTATCGTAATAATGTAGGCGTAACTAGTCAGACTATACTCGAAGGGAATATTCATATAAATATATAATACCTGACCTACCGAGCTTGCTTGTATAAAGTTAGTTATAATTTTCAAAAATCGATACTTATTATGAAATCCTACTTAATGTGCAAAATAATTATTTATTAATCCACTTTTGCAACGTTAACAATATCGGTAGTTTGGGTCATATTATTGCTAAATATTTCAATTTCTTCGTACGTAAGTGTATTGTAGTGTAGTGTTCCAATACCGATAATGTTGAGAAAAAAGAAAAAAATGTTTTGTGAAAAAGATTTTTTTCAAAATACAAACTTTAATTCAAATGTAACTAAAGCCATTTCCGTTTACAAGTACTCATTTTTCCCGACTTTACCGTCAGATCCGATTCGGTAGTAGTATGGTATGAAAAATATTTTCGAGTATATTATATAATATCGTAGGTCATTACAAAGTAATATTTTTCATTTATTTTGAAATCATTAGAATCGTTTAGAAATTCCGACAAATCTATAAATAAAATAATTTATTATTAAGGAGCATATTTTAAGAAATATATACTCTTTTAAATCTACGAAATTTTATTTACTAAAGCAATAAAATGTAAATAGATGTATGTACAAAAATGTAAACAAAGAAATAAAACAGCCCAGGTACGAGTCTTACTCGCACACGAAGAGTTCCATCATTATCTTAATATACATAAATTACGTGCCACCTTATTTGTCCGCTATGTACTCCTAAATTACTGGACCGATTTCAATACAATTTGTACACCGTGTGCAGTTTGATCAACTTGTAACATAGGTTAGCGTAATATACATCTTAATATACAAATATATATATGTGTCACGTTATTTGTCCGCTGTGGACTCCTAAACTACTAGGTATATAGTTATGTAGCCGCAACCATGTCGTAATCTTTTGGGTGGTATTTCTGTTAGATGCTTTTAGGGATCCGCACCAAAAGGGTTAAAATGGGACCCTATACTAAGATTCCGTTGTCCGACTGTCCGACTCTCTGACACCAAGCTGTATCTCATAAACCGTGATAGAATTTTTTAAAGATGATGTATTTCAGTTGCCGCTATAACAACATATACTCAAAGCAGAATAAAATAAATATTTAAGGGTGCTCTCATAAAACAAATGTGATTTTTTTGCTTTATATTAATAAAGACAACAGGTAGACGTTTGAAATATTTACAGAATATTTAGTTATATATTCATTTTGAAAATAAATAATGAAATCAAAATAAAATAAATATTTAAGGGGGGCTCCCATACAACAAACGTGATTTTTTTGCGGTTTCTTTATAGATAATATTACGGAACAAGAGGAGGCATTGATTTAAAAAAGTGTGTTTTCCCCATAATCAGATATATTATATGTTGGTATATCTCTGGTTGGATATGCACAAAAACAATATCCTCGTGGTCAAAACATAACCCTCCTTTTAACAGTTGCCCAACGAAGTGAGCACGGGTAGGTTAGTAAACGATAAAATCATATTCATAATACACATAAAGAAGAAGAAATATATGACAAACATATTACTTATTTCTTTTTTGTCGATAATAAGTAAAAAATGTAAATCATCAGGATCATTTTGTTTAGCAAAATTGATTAGCAAAATTAATGATTTACCTACTAATCTATTGCAGCATTAAAGGTCGATATTACGAGCTCTGGACTAAGAATTTGGATAATTTCTGAGGGCTGCGTTACGTCGTTATTTGCTTCGAAATTCCACCACACTTCGTTTTTTTATAAAATTAAAGTAAACGAGCAAGCAGCTCATAGAATGTCACGTGAATTATAATCCTAATATAACAGGGGTTCTACCCAAAATCACAATAAGTCTATACAATTCAAAGCGGAATTCTAAAGGTTCTACAGAATGTCAGGGTCCTAAGTAGGTCCCCTCTCGGGCTTCGATCGGGCCTTGCCTATAGGCAAACTTATTGACATGGGACTTGAAATGTGCAAACTCCGACGAAGTTTCCCTGTAAAGATTTATCTATTAAGATTAGAAGTAAACGCTTTCTAGACTCATAGCCCCACATAAGGATTTTTTCCTGTGTCGTGGGTGCCATGGACACACAAAGACGAATACACAAACACCCAGACCCAGAACAGAAATCTCGACTTATCATTCAGATGTCTGTCTGGCCGGGGATCGAACCCGGGACCCACTGCGTGTCAGACCGGTATGGTGACAGTTCCACCACGCGGGTCGCAGAAGTGACTTCTTACTTTATGAATACATTTTTTTATAATATGGTAGAAGCAAATGAGCATTCAGTCTCCACTGCCACCCATTGACCTCTCTAATCAACCCCAGATATGAACAGTCTTACCTGAGGTTAGTCACAATAATGTTGCTACTTCTGAGGACTAAGTTGGATCTCGCAGAGTTACCATTACTGCGTAAAACTTTCTCATAAACTTTCGCATTTATAATATTGGTAAGATGGCTTATTGGCTCACTATCGTGCCTATATAGCGAAAAGCTTACCCACCGTAATAGAGTTTGCAAGGTGAGCGTCGCGGAAGGAATTAGCGGACCATCAATTTATATATCTGGACGTGTCAGGGGTTGGAAAGTTCGGCTCGTTTGTTAGCCTTCTATACAAGCTAAATACGATAGTCTTAACTTCTTAAAACTTCGTTTAGGGGAAATATTTATTTGGTGAAAAAGTATTGTGGCAATATCAATATCTTGCCACAACATTTTTGCTAAATTTCAGGTGAAATAGTTCATTTGTGTTGATTTGTCACGTTTGGTTATAAAACTATGTTTTATACATGTTTTCACATCTATATAGCTATTAGATACCTGCATTAAAAAACAGTTTTTCGAGTTTTTAAGTTGAAATTTATATATTTCTCACGATGATGAAAATTTAATAAAGAATATCAAATCAGTTGATCTTTATTATCTTATGTTTTTTGTTGATTGTTAATTTTGTTGAAGTCACAAAGTTATCAAATATTACTAATTCCACTACTTCACTATAAATATTAATATCATATATAATGATCTTCATATCATTTTTATCATCATATATTTTTTTTACTACTATAACAATAAAGTGCTAATTAACTTTAAAACTAAGTGATATTTAGTTATTTATTATTTATCGATGTTCATTAAAATGAGAGAAAATAATTACCTTGTTATCAACCTATTATTGTCGTCCTACTAGCCACTATTTAGACCTTAGTCCACTATTCCAGCTAAATGCGGATTATTAGACTTAATCTAGCTTTTGTATCGATCTTAATAATATGTATAATTAATATCGACCTTTAACCCTTCTAAGCAATAAATCGATCTCAGTTTACCGAAAAACGTATACTGGATAGTGACACAAAGGAGCAATAAAACAAATCAAGGACCGTTTTTTTTTTAAATCGCTTTTATAGATGTCGATTTAGGTGGATCAATGCTTCAATACAAAACGTTTGAAGAACTCTCAGATGTATAGGATTCCATACGATGTTTTCCTGAACCGTTAAATTAAGTAAAAATAAATTTACTACAACCACATCAAAAAATCTAAGCTATGGTCTGGGATTACAACCTCGGCCGAATTTCATACCATAATGCTGATGCCAGTTATAGGGGTATTTTGCAATTCAGTATTGAAATATATTCCCTCTATATACCCGTTGCCGGACAGCTGTGTAAACCCCACCGTACCCTAGTCGAATGGACCACTAATGGCAGTCAATTACTTAAGCTTGAGAAACTCGATCATATTCCCGCGCTATCCATCAAACTTTGTTGAACATTGCGGAAATATGGACATAAATACAGTTTGGTACCGTTTGTAGATAAATAATAAATATATCTACACATTTACACTCACACCAACGCACACTAGAATCCGCTATATTAAGGTTCGCAAGTAAACATACATACAAACATGATTATATTAACACCTAGACTCAGAATATAAAACTATGTTTGGATAAACTTAAAATTTTAAATTTGAGATAAACTTGTCCTTTTAGTGTTCATTGTTTGTCGTTAGCTATCGTCAAAGAATACCTTTAAATCTTTAAAAAAACATCTTACATATTTGATAGTGCCTTAATTAACCATGAGCCTATTAGATGTGCACAAGTGTATTTATTAAAATCATCTTATATATTTAAAGAACGTCAAATGATGCAGAAGTCAGAGCTTTGGGTATTTAAATCG
Source organism: Cecropterus lyciades (assembly GCA_002930495.1). Lineage (NCBI taxonomy): Eukaryota > Metazoa > Arthropoda > Insecta > Lepidoptera > Hesperiidae > Cecropterus > Cecropterus lyciades. The sequence goes on from MOOZ01000383.1 coordinate 387,427, forward strand.
TGATAGAGAGGTGAAGGCTAGCCAATTCGATGACATAAATCCGGTCATAGATCATTTTTGTGGAAATGACACTGAAATTATACCATTAGATTTTTAAGATACGTATATATTTAACGAAAATAGGCAATCAATACATTTTCTTTTATCTTTAACATGTATGTAATTTAAAACAGAATAGTAAGAATATTCACGTAATTTCTTTCCTTACTTATTTTTCTACACTGAAGCAAAAAACGAACATTTATATAACGTGTAAACCAACGTAGTAACATAATCTATTAAACACTTTTTTCCATTACAATCATATACTACAGCCCCTAAGCTTCTGTGTAGTTAATGGCGACAGTCAATTACTTAAGGCCGGGCAACTCGATCATAAATCCGGTCATCGATCAAAGCTCGGCGGAACCGCACAAATGTAGTTTTTCGATTTTTCGAGCGCGCTTCGCTTCGGCCAACGTTGATTTATTATTTAGCCATAAAGTTAGCGACGGACGATTAGGCTTTAAGATGTTGTGCGGTGACATTTACTAAATAAAATATTGATTTATAGCTATCGAGGTTTCGGTTCTCCGGCTTAAACTGTGAGGTACGTTGTCGTATGATCATAAGGAATGTTAAGTGAATCCCATAAAATAAAAGTCTACTCTTCAAAATAGGATTCTTCGATAACGATTTAGGCCAAAGTTCTCCATGTGGGTAAACGTGGATTGATGGACATGGCACTTCCATAATTTTTCAAGCATAAAAGTTCCTCATATATGTTATTTATTATTTAAAGTGCTTGCGAACATTTTGCAATATGATAATTTACTTTATCTAATAGCAGCATAGATTTTGTCTAACAGCATATTCATTTCCAAAAGAAAAACAAATTTAATCTTATAACAATACCAGCCCTACGTTAGGAAAATCAGTAGGCATTAATTGGACGCTTTCTTGATGTGGCGATAAACTAGCTTCACAGTTTAAAAGCGGCTCTGACGTTTAGACAGCGATTGTAATAAGTACCCGGGGGTAAGCGTTAGCGCCTGTGGTTACGGTAATTTGTTCTAAAATGATAGCGGAAAAAGTTGGTGTTAATTTAATGATAGTTCCTACTTTCGGTGTTAAATATTCATTCTCGTGCATTCGTTGTTAAGGGATTTAATATATTTCCACTATAGCTAATGGCTAAAAACAGATGTATAACGTCATATCGTAATATATATGAAAAATTTGACCCATGCAACTTATATGATGTTAAACGATCTTTACCTCCTATACATACATTTATACAGACAAATAAAATTTATATCAAATTTGGATGACATATGAAAAGTATATACCTAATGTGCTTACATATTACATAGTCATAACTAATCAAAGAAAGGGTAAAATCCTTTCGTACCTAAGAAATTTATCGCGACAGTTACCATCTAAACAATCATACAAATTCAACTTCCTCTTCGAATGGCAACGCGCACGCGACCGCATTTGTTATGTACTGCATGACGTGATATTTGTTAACGTCAGTCGTCTGCGTGTGACGTCATCACTCACGATGACGTCTTCTGTACGTTGTATCGCAAATTTGAAAAGGTTTTACGCAGTAGTTAATAGATTAAATTCAGTATGCGAACTGAGCATAGTGAGTAAGTATTAAATCACGTTATGATTTAATAATATTATCTACTACTAAGAAACTCAAGCTTTAAACTAAATTGCACTTTTAATAATATATGTACCGATTAACAAATCAAAGCTATCTTATTTGCGCACAGAAAATTGAAATCACTGAGACAGTTTTCTAGTCTCGATCCAACCATTCATATAATATATATAATTCAACTTCCCCCTCGAATGGCAAGACGCACGCGACCGCATTTGTCATGTACTGCAAAACGTGACATTTGTTAACGCCAGATCTGCGTGCGACGTCGTCACTCAAGATGACGTCTTTTGCACGTATTACAAAGTCTCAACAAAGTTTTGTACGGATATTAACATATTAGATTCAATATCCGAAACTGAGTTTAATCAGTAGTGTATTAAAAAGGAGTAGTTTTTAAAAGAAATAATACCTACAGTAAGCAAACTGCTACATACAAAAATCAGGTACATCTATTCATGTATTTTTGGTGGTATACGTATCTATATAAAATAATATATTAAACTAAGTGTCACTAGATCTTTAATTGTAAGGTAACTGGGTAGGGTAACAAGTAATATGGGTAATTACTATAACCTTAAATATACCTATATTAGTATTGTGGTGCCCCCTGCTTCATTTCAGTTTTACCACAACCATTGGATCAAAGAAAGCAAGGCAATTTAACACACTACTAAGCTTTTACACACCACTTAAAGATGTAAAGAAAATTGAGTCGCAATGAAACATTCAGAGGTTTCCCGTTTTCCTTCTAGTCATACTCGTATATTAACGCAGATGCACACATAAATTTACGTCGTATTGGTGAAGGGGCACATCGAACACACATTTCAGGATACGTTCTTTGTTTCTTACAACCATAAAAGTGGGTAAATGAATTTATTACTGATACGAGAGTTTGCCCAGTGATCTTTATTCGATCATAATGATATTTTTCTTGAAACTTTTTATTCAAATAAGAGTTTACACAAAACACAAAGAGAAAATCGGTTGAAAAATTAAAGGCAAAAGGTTTTGTATTTGCTTCTTTAAATACAAATAATTGCTTCTTTAACCCTTTTTTGTTGCAGAATATATTAAGCTGTTTAGGCACAGCTTGTTTAATCTATCTAGAAATAGAATGAATGTAGTGATTTTATTGGATATTATATATTTTTATAAACTAGAATATCGAACCCAAAACACACATAAGCCTTATAATACAACCTAAAGTTTAATACATATGAAATCTTAAATTCATGTACATTCACAAGAATATTCTTATAGATGGCGTTAGGCGTCAACAAAACGAAACAATTTTATCAAGTGTTGCGTTGTTATTTTTATCACAACTACACAGATAAGTTATAAGAGACAGCGTTTTTCGTGACACGTACCCAGATAGGGTTACATGTGTAAATTTCATCACAATAAAACATGCAAAGTGTTCCCCGCTCTCCTCTAGTCATACATTAAGCAGATGCACACATCAGTTCACGTCGCGTCGGCGTGCGTCCACATCGCTCACTCCCGCATCTCGCGAACATAATTTCGTTTCACGGCCTAATGTTTTGTATGGAACGGTATCTACGAGTACTTGTGTTTATATTTATACCAAATTATGTTTCAATTTAGCGCATTATACTTCATTCCCTTCCGTGATTTTGTTTCCTTTTCACTTATCTATACATATAAATAAAATTGAAGTGTCTGTTTGTAATATCAAAATAACAGTTTTTATCAAATGCATATCGAAGTATATACGATACTGATAACAAAACAGCAATTACTAAAATTTTTGTCTGTCTGTCTGTCTGTTTGTTCCGGCTAATCTCTGA
>MOOZ01000383.1:401037-421376 GCA_002930495.1 Cecropterus lyciades
GCATCTGTGGCTAACCTTAGGTAAGACTTTGCTCTTACCTAGGGTTGATTACAGATGTCCATGGGCGGCAGTAGCCACTTACCATCAGGTGGAGTGCATGCTCGTTTGTTACTTCCATACTATTAAAAAAAGAACTTTACAGCTATTAAACGATAATAAAGTGTCTATTACGCCCATTTCAGCTATCAAATTATTTGTGTAAATGTTTTTGTTATTTCTTATTAGAATCAAATGAACAAACACCGACCTAGACCGTGATTTGAATAACCCTTTAAAGCTATAAACAGGGTCAAAGTCGTAATAACATTTTTATTATAGCTATAACCTCGTTTAATACACCCGCTATTTAGGCGAGAGGCTATAATCTAGACGATCTAGAATATTAAATTGCTAATTAACTAACGGATTCATTAAATCTTTTACTACTAAGAAATTTAACGGTTAAACTATACCGAAAATGACGAAAATGAGTTTACGAAAACGAAAAGTAACGAAAATGAATTTGGTACCATGTAGCAAGGGCTACAAAGTACCATAATTTTAACAAAAATAATTATATACTCTTTTTTAACTCATGGAAAATTATTTTCGACTCATTAGTTCAGCGGTCTTTGAAATTCTTATTTTTGTAGAAATGTTTTCATAATATTATGGCACATCTAATCTTAAAAACTATACAATGGATTCGTTGTATATGAAACGACCACATTTATTGGCATAATTTTTTTTCGGACATCGTATTTTTTCATTTAAGTAGGCCTGGCATTAAGGCTTCTAACGTTAAGTATTTTGTTAATAGGTACGTACATGAGGTAGCCCTTATAGTAGAGGCATTCAGGGTTATGGGCGAATGGACGATGGGAGGTACGATCCGCCCAGCCAGCGATCCTGAGAGATGGGGTATGTGTGGTTGCATATCTCCTGGTATACAAGCCCGAACGGGCAAAGTGCTCAGATTTCTCCGGTTGCCTTCCATTGGAAATCACGCAGTTCTCTTTGCAGCGCTGAGGACGGCCACCAAGGTGGTTTTAGTGGGTAAAAAATCCACATAATCTGGCGTCTCTCAAAACGTCCGTCGTTTTGAGAATTGAGAAACCTTTTAAAGGTTTAGAAGACAAAAAAAAGACCGTCGTGACCACTCTCCGGGGCATCACAGTCACATTTTTCTGCCTATAACAACAGTGCCTCTAACATTTTTCTGCCTATAACAACAGTTATATATATAATACAGTGCCTATAATAACAACAGCACTGGTGTGTATTAGTTTGAAATGTAAGGCATACCACTTATACGAGGCGTTCTAATGTCCTCAGGTAGCAACGTAATTGTGTTCGACTGCCGGTGGAACTCTAATCCTATCTGGGATCGATTATAAATGATCCTTGGGCGACAGTTGCCTAGTAGTGTCAGATGTACATGTAGTTCCGGTTCACTCTCATATAATACGATCATCTAGGACCTCGGGAGTAGCAACGCATCTGTGATCGACTTCAGATAGAATGCCTGTTCCATATGAAGTTGCTTACAGATGTCCATGGGCAGCAGTAGCCACTTACCACCAGATGGTGTGCATACGAGCATGCACACCATCTGGTGGTAAGTGAAGTGCAGTAGAATACGTTTTTTATTTCAATAAATAAAAAACGTTTTCTACCTGTGCTATAGTTGGTTTACTACTTCTATTGTATAAAAAATAAATTTATAAATTATATAGACAACCGAGAGCATAAACCTAATTATGAACAGTAAAGTCCATTTAAACAGTTACAACAACCCTACGACAATTAGCTTTGAAATGTCTCTAAACAGATTTTAAATGGAATTTTATAAAGCAACGTTTAAAACAATGAGTTTGTTTGAAACAGGTTTAAAGGTCGGGTTTATATAATAATGGATGCTATGTATTATGTGCCTTTTAGGTACAATGTACCATATGATGATTTTAGGGTTCCGTACTCCAAAGACTAAAAACGGAATCCTCTTACTAAGACGCCGTTGTCCATCTGTTCGTGTGTCAAAATAAACAGGCACTTTGAAGGATTAGATTAGATAATTGGAATTAATAAAAATTACAGAAAACTACCATTTTCTGTAATTTTTATTAATTTAGTGGCTATTTTATTGTAACTTAAAAAAGTTGGGTCGGTATTAATAAGCTACCAATATTTCTGTTATTTTTGTAATATTTGGAAGACATTTTTTGGAGATACTCTAGAAACAGAGAACCTTGTAGAGAATTTTCGTAACTCGAGAAATAAAAAACATCGAGTAACCTAAAACCTTAGTTGATGTCTTAATTTTTAATGCAACTGAAAATTATAATTAAGTCATTCACAACGTCCAGCTACACGGACAGATCTACACATTATTACACAATGCCGCAATTTTAACATGGATACTCACAAAAGGCGCTTTATGAAACAAAAGTCGTGGTTTATGCAAACAGGCAACATGTTACGAGTTGAGTATAAACGTATTGTTGAAAATTAGGGTTACTAGATACAAAATTATATTTTCCCTGCCTTCCTACAATTTTTCTGAAAATCGTATTTTTTTTAGATGAAAATTTACTTACATGTTTACCTTTTTGTTTTATTTATAATTTAATAATGTTAAATTTTCTTATTAAGTATTATGTGCTAAGACAATAAACAAAATAATCAGGAAAGTCTCAAATTAATATTCAATAATACACGGTTTTTTTATTAGTTATCGAATATATTATTAAGCGTAATTGAGTAGAATTAGTTATTGAATGTTTTACCATTAATTTAATAAAACCGCTGAAACATTTCGAGAACACTTTAAACTTCAGCAAACCTGACAGCGTTCGTCAAAAAGTTGACAGCTGTGACATTTATCGTAATCAATACAAAAATGAACTAGTAATGAAAAAGTATATGGCTATTTTTTTATTTTCGGTATTTATAAATATTTTTTATTTACACACAAAACCTTTCGAGAGATTTTTTATTTCTGAACTTGTCAACACTTATCGAAATTCTGTTTTCTGTTACTATTTTCTGTATTAATAAATATTTTTTTATTTACAGATAAAATCTTTAGAGATAATCTTTAATTCAACCTGGCAATATTTGTTGGTTGACTGACAACCATGTTGTGAATAGTATATACGAGATTCTTGCAAACGCCTTTACAAGTTGCAAGTTTTAATAGAATAGACCTAAGCCTGTACAAATATGTTGGTTTTGTTAATCTTGCTTTTGTTACACGATGAGATTGCAATGTACATGTGAATTCTCTTGTTTAAGGCATAAATGACGGATGTGGTGAGAGGAAAGTTTTGCAAGGGACTTTTGTTGCCCCCACAACTACATATTTATGCCTAATAACAACAGTTTTAAGGCTACAGAAAGTCGCCGTGGGCGAGGCTCCATACTTATCTGAGGCGTCCCAACTTAGTTCTCTAGGGTGGCATCGCAACTGTTGTCTATCTCTGATATAAGATCAGATTGGGGTTGATTACAGATGTCAAATGACGACCCGCGTGGCTGAGCGGTCACCATACCGGTCAGACACGCAGTGGGTCTCGGGTTCGATCCCCGGCCAGACAAAAATCTGAATGAAGAGATTAGATTTCTGTTCTGGATCTGCATGTTTGTGTATTCGTCTTTGTGTGTCCATGGCACCCACGACACAGGAGAAAATAGTGTGAGGCTATAAATGTAGAAAGCGTTTTTTTTTAAGTAAACAGGGAATCTTTTAACAAAACTATCGATCACTCTCGACCGACTGTAAATGAAGAACTTTTGGACTCTACTACTTTCACGTATTATTTTTACATGTGTACGTAATCCGTAGTTTCATCCAAGAGATGAGACGTAAATGACACCATATAGGACTAAAGTCTTTCTGGTCAATTACAGATGCGTCGCTACACGCGTAAGGTTACTTTGCAAAGCTATAAACGCTACAAACCGTAGCTAAGATTAAAATATTATAGCTACACCTTTGTAATCCTTAGCATATACCCATAGCTCTCATCCATAGCTCCGCATTCATACACATACATAATAATCACTTGAGCTTAAGCAAAACAATAAAAATCAAACAATTCTTTTGGTGGATTTGACACTTATCAATAACTTAACAAGTTCGTATGTGGGAAGGTACCCTAACCAGAGGGCTACAAAATATTACCTACAATCGTCTATCGTTCTGCACTGCAAGTGTGAGTGTTAAGCGTTATAAATACAAAATGTATGTGTTTGATATTATAAGGTCAATACAATTTCGCTTTAAAACGGAGCCAAAGTTGTCAAAATTCACTGATGCTTGGAGCGTCAAGCGAAAGTTTCGTGGCTGAGCGGTAACAGTGCTGTTACTACGCAGAAATTTAAACTACTTATTCAAATTTTAATACTTCGATAGAAGCAGAACATAATTCGTATCGTAACGAGCACTTGTATTAAAATCACTTGAACAAAATAAATCAACCCAAACGAGACAAAATTCCCCACAAATGTTGTGGCATTTTCCCCGTAATTTAGCAAAAAAAGATGTCACGGCCGGGAATATCTTTCATTCATTTCGGATCATTGTGTGGACATCATATTTTACATTCCAACATAAATCTTCGCGTCCTGACAGTTCCTGGCCTCAGGAACAAGAGCAATATTAATTTATGTTTTTTGTGCCCTCCACGTTTCTTGAAACGATGCTACGTAAATTATTAACGTAATCATATTTCCCTGGCATTGTTCCTAGATCCCGCTTTCTTTGTTTGTAATTTCACTTGAATACTTTACTTTTGTAAATTAATTTTCGTATACCCTATTTAGGTCCTGTAAGGTATGATTTTGAAATTCTTTCTTGCTAGTGTTCCACGTTGCGTGTATATAATGAATTTATGTATGAAATTTCACGCATCTGTTTAAATAGATCATTTTTAAGTTTTGAAAGTGGAGAATGAAAGTTTTGTATATTTTTTTATAACAGCACAGCACAGTGGGCTGCACCATCTGATGGTTAGTGGCTACTGCCGCTCATGGACATCTGTAATCAACCCTATATCAGATGCGTTGCTACCCCTGAGGACTGAGATGGAATGCCTCGGAAAAGTATGTCTCCCTCACCACACCCTTCAGATCAGAACACAACAGCGCATAAAACTGCTGTTATTAGACAGAAATAGGTGTGGCGGTAATGCTTCCGGAGTCGAACCATAAAGAGTTCTACCACCTTCGAAAACATAATCTTAAGGTGATTACAGAAGCATAGCCAACCGGGTGAACTAAGCTGTATTACATCAAAATAACTTCCATCAAGATAATGTTCTACCTATTTGTAGCTAACAAGATAAACTTACTTTATATGAAGAAGTAAAACGATATAAACTATCACGTACATGGAAATCTATAATTGAATTCTGCTAAAAAAATATTTACTAAACTCAGTTATGATAATATCATACACTACCAGAGAACCGATACATTATATAGAGAAAAATGTGTGAGAGTTATACGTCATAATTATGAAGTAAATATAATCCACTAATCATTTTTCTGACGTATGTTATGTCATAGAATATAAATCCAATCAATTGAACTTCTTCCCAAGGTTTGTTATATGCCTTAGGATGAAACTCCAATTGACTGATTTACTACCCATGGCACTCACGGAGCGCTATCATATATTATGAGTCTCATCAAGAAAGGCGCAAAAATAGCTCTTCAAAACCGGTGATGCTTCGGCAAGCACTGTGTTTCAGTGTTCATAGGCGACGATGACTGCTTTCCATCAGGTACTCCGTTTACGACACCAATAGGCTAAATTATATAAAAAAACCAACCTTTACTCGAGCCGGTGATCTTGTCCCGAAGCACGTTGATCTGATGTACTCTACCGAACTCTTCGAACATTAGCCGAAGATCGTTCTCGTCCATGCTCCTGGGTACCTGACCAACGAACATCTGGAACAGGGGATTTAACCAGTTACAAAATGTTTGCCAAAAAACTATAAAATAGAGTTATTATGGTGTGATCACCTGGATTTTGAAGCGGTCACCATATTGGTCTGACGCGTTTTAAGTTCAATTTCGATCCCCGGCCAGACATGTAGAACTTAGATTTCAGTTTTGGGTTTAGATGTTTGTGTATTCGATTTTATGTGTGTCCATGTTACCCAGAATACAAGATAATTCCTAGTATGGGCTATTAGCACAGAAAGCGTATATACGACGCGTATAAGCGACATAAAGTAACATAAACTGATTATCAATAAAATAATTCATAAAACATTTCATAAAAAGTCACAAATTTATTTAAAAAATATTTTACCAGCGAAATGTCAACATTTTTCACCTAGCGTATCAAGAGAAATTTGTAAAATCGTCTCCAATGTTACTACAGGGTCCAGAACGCTTCTTTACCAAAATTTGAAATATTTTATAGGATTAACATGAATTCGTTATACCCTAAATTATGAAATTAACTCCATTACACCCGATATTCGATCTTCAAAGTCAAACTATTGCAATAAAGATCCCAATATATCCCAAAGTATTTTGTTAACTTACCAGACTCACGTAATACCGTAACTGTTCTTTCAATAAAGTCAAAGTCATTAGGTGTCTACTGCAAAGTAAGGTAATAAACTAAAGGTCGCAAAGGAAAATTGTCCTTCGAGATATAATTTATAAGGTCGTATGAATCAAAAGAAAGTTCCTAACAATTCCCAATAATATCGTAGTATAATTTTATAGAAAATTGCACGTAGGAGTACAGATTTTTTGTAATAATTTGAAGTAGCAAACGAGCTTGCAGTTTATTCGCTATTAATCTGTAAACAACTCTACATATGATTGGTGTTCTAACAGAGATTAACAAAAGATGCGTTGCTACCTCTAAGAATTAAGTTGATATATTTGGCGGCAGTTGCTACGGAGTTGAACAAGGATTACTACTATGGCCACAACTATTTCCTTTGATTTAAGAAACTTAAAATCTTTTATAAAATTTCGCTATTGCTTAAAGTAGCGTAAACAAAAAAAACAATAAGTTCGATTTGAAACCGTAACAAATTGAAAGTAGGCGAGAGGGGGAATACTGGCATCGGCGGCGCGAAACCTTTTTAATTACCTCTATATATCACTTCATTTGTGAATTTGCGAGTTCGCCCTCGCTCTCGCGATTTACGAATCGGATGTTACTTCGCGGGGAATACTATTTAAGTGCTTTTACAATTAGTCTATTATGTATTTATCGTGAATTGGTTCGAGGATTTAGGATTATACACTCTTCTTACCCTAATTACGTCGCGTTAGGATTATCTGCGTCATGGGTGCTATGAACAGCTAAACCAGACTCATAAAGAAAGACACATGATGAAATTCATGATGAATGTATTTAAATTAATTGTATTTGCGTCGTAAAAAGACGTAAATTTATCAATAAATAGGCTGATAGCGTTATTTTACAGCAAAACATTTGTACTAAAATGAATTTCATACTAGTGACATTGGTTTAGGTTTATGATAAATATTATAGCAAAGTAGCATTTAGACAGAATATGATGAATTTTAACGGCAATAGAAAGATATCCTACGAAAGTCATATGTCTAGAATATTTTTCAAACTACACTTGGATAGCGGGGTGCTTTTTCAAACTGAATTTGGATAGCGTGTGTGCTGGGTGCACAGGCAGCACTTAAATTTTCTCACCGCCTATAATCATAAACAACAGATTAATGATGGCACCCAAAAAATTATCTGACGGTGACGTAAAATACTGTTGATCTAAAACTGTTTGAATACTTCCAAAAAGAGAACACGTTTGCGTTCTCCCAAACTCCATCCAACATCAGATATGACGCAAGCCTGAGCAAAGAATGATAAGCGCCATGCGGCCGATAACGAGGTATCAGTGTATTTTGGTGCCAGCGCAAAAATTGCGACGCCACCTTTATCTAATTCGGTGTCAGTTGAACTCTAAGTAGGACACCTGGATTGCTTTTTTGTTATGACGCAAAATACCTTTTTCGTCAAAATATCGCTCATTTGAGAGAAAATTGGGACAGCAAATACGTTCCAGTTTATTACAAGGCTTCACTGCTGGTAATGGAAATCTTTAATTAACTCCAAATAGGATTGAAGTCCAAGTCATGTTAGTCATATTAAGTGAAATTACTACTAAGAACAAAAGAAGTCATATTTTGTGAAGTTCTACAGAGGCTCAAACAAACTCAGGTACAATATATTTATCCATTGTTTTAATCAAGTACCGGATCTTACCCGACTTCAACTGAGTAAATCCGGTTAGAATCCTCGGGTTTGTCTTAGTATTTTTTTAATAACATTATTGTTGTTGAGTATGGGTTGCTGCTGTCTTTGAGGAGTTGAATTTAATGAAATGCTATGAAAAGGTCTAAGGAGGCACATAACAAATTATCAGTTTAAATATTTTTTATTACGCTGCCCTCGTATCGAAACTCGATGTCAACATCCGACAAGAAGTTCCGGCAAAGAACTCAGCTTGATCTTCTTCTTTGTAATCAGTTCATAGTGATATTATAGTCTTATTATAGCTTTAAAGAACAGAATCTAGCAGCTAAGTGTAGTCCTAATTCACTTTACCATAACATAGAAGATTTAAGGGGACTAATAAAAATAACACATCCCTAAATAGCGTTTCTTGTATTTGTGCGCTCTAGTGGTTTTAATAAGCCTGTTATCAAATAACAGAGTTATAAAACGCATATCACAAGGTATAATATTATATGTTCATCAAGATAAGAAAACAAAATACGACGATTATAGCATATGAATGTTGTAAGTTACTTTACATATTTTGCTGGAAATAACATTTTGAAGGTGGTAGAACTCTTTGTGATTCGACTCCGGAAGCACCACCGCCACACCTATTTCTGCCTATTGACAACAGTCTAATGGTAAGGGAGATTTTTTTTTCCGAGGCATTCCATCTTAGTTCTCAGGGGTAGCAACTCATCTGTGGCTAACCTTAGGTGAGACTTTGATCTTACCTAGGGTTGATTAGAAATGTGTACGGACGGCAGTAGCCAGTTACCATCAGGTGGGATGCATGGTCGTTTGCTACTTCCATACTATAAAAAATCTCTGGATTGAAAATATTACCAAATGTGTATTATCGTATAGCCTGTTGCGGAACTGCCTTTATGTAAAGTGTACAGAGGTCAACCACAACTACAACTATCTATGCTTATGAATACATAGAAGTTTATTTGTGTGTGTGCGTGTGTCAAGTGTGTAGTTAAATAAAAATACTTGCGCAAAACGTTAAAAATGTTTTCTTGAAATATAGTTTTGTAGATGTGGTGTGTATCTTCCGTAGTCGAACTGAAAGGATAATACCACCTTCAAAAAGACCCTTTTTGTGTGTCAGATTGCCCAACTTGTCCTTCAAATGACCAATTTATTTGAAACGAATGAGTGCTTCTGAACACGCTTAGAAAACTTAATATCTCAATAGTTGAGAAGGTGCTAAGCTGGTTGCAGGAAGATTTATTAGGTTCCTACCCGCCACATGTAACAGCTTACAGTAAAGCTTGGATATAAACACAAATCCCCGTACACAGATAGCCCGATTCGTGGAAAAGTTTAGGCTGCTTGCACATACTGAAACGTATCACTCAGTCTCTCAGATGCCTGGATTTTTAGGAGTTTACGCCTTAAGAATCGATTTTTTCATTTAAGGCGCCCGGTATGAGAAAAATATGAGGATTAAAATCTAGTGATCGAATGACCTCGTTGGTGCAACTTATTGTTCCTTTCCCTTTTTCATCTGTCTTATAGATAGCGCTGTATACAACAATTGAAACTTATTTTAATTGGAAATTAATTATATTGCGCCTGTTTAGACAATCGTACTTAAGCAGTAAACTCCAGTCGTGCGTCGGAGCTGGCATACACTTTTTTATAAGATTGGCAAACGAGCATGCACTACACATGGTAAGTTTAACTCTATATAGAAAAGGATTTGACCTGATACCGATTGTGGATACGTATACACTGCTGAGGGCAACTATGTTCGTCTCTTATGTACTAGTATGTCATCCGTTCACAACCTTTCACTGAAACGTTAGATCTGCTTCGCGATCAAAAGGCATGATGAAATATGGAAATGTAATTGTAAAAAAATATGAATACATAAATTGCGTGTAATTGTAATGACTAAATTGCCTTTCAGATAACGCCTTACCGGTCCCAATATGTTTTATAAGTAGAAACATTAAAATCTTTTAAACAATTGTAAAACGAGGCTTCTAAGAATACAAAATACGTACTAATTTATATGAACAAAAATACAATTTAAATAAAAAAAATGACTATAAACAATTTAATAATAAAAAAAAAAATACTTTACGATGATATATCAATAACGACATATCATCGTCGACTTTAAATACGTTTGTTCAGTGTGTTAGCCGCCTACGGATAAATCAAAATTCTGTAAAGCTCATGCATTAGTGAGTAGTTCGCGAATACTACACAGAAAACATTTCATAGCCTTCGTAATTGAACTGTACAAGTAATAATATTTATTTAATATTATCTTCTATTAATATATGACCTTATAAAAATAGTTTTATTAAGATGCATCCATTCATAAATAATAAAAGTTTCAAAAGCTATTTACAAAATTTTTCAAGTAGCAATCGAGCATGTAGCCTACCCAATGGTAAGTGGTCACTGCCGCCCATGGACACGAGTAAGCAACTTCATATACAACAGAGTTTCTATCTGAAATCAATGACAGGTGCGTTGGTACCCACGAGAACTAAGACGGTCGCCTCACCAAAACACTGTTTAGTTAGTCATAAATTATATCATTTTTTTATTATGTAGTACAACTTTTGCGAATTCACTCAAGTTAACTAAGCATAACATTTTTATCATGAATTTGGTTGAGTACACAGAGCACTCGGATGAGAGATGAGAGATTACTTCTTAAAAGCTATAAAAAAATCTAAATTACCTTAATATAGTCAGGGTCCGGTAAGTCAGACTTCTCGTCATTGTTGTTGTTGTTGTTGATGCTCGTGCTATTGTTGTTGTTAATGTTCATATTCAGCCCACTGGAACAACAATAGTTAAAATTAACAACAAGAAACGTTACAGCTGTGGAAGGTACATTTACAATAAGTAAGTCTTAAAAAAAATACATTGTTATACAAAATTAGTTACATTGCGGAATATGATTGTCGTCTCCGCGTGCATTCTCCTTCCCATTTTTCTAACACGCTTTTATTAGCTTCGGTCGTATCTATGTATCCATGTACATTTATAACGGAATCATTGAACGCATTTTTAAAATTATGAACTAAAAAGTAGAAAATAAATAATAGTTTAAAAACTGAAAACCACGCTAATGTAAGTAGCTGAATTAAAAAATCGAAAATAATTTTCTATAAGAAAAAAAAATAGAGCAATAAGTAAAAAATCTTTGTATCGTAAAACTGCGCGGGGCCTTTTTAAGATATTTTATAATGTCAAATACAAAGGCGTGGTTTTTAGTTTTCTAAACTATTATTTTTATGTTTTATAAGGAGATTTAACATTTTTGAGACAAAAAATAGATATTTCCCTTATAAAGTACTACATTCTGAACAGTATGCATATTCGGAGTTGGTTGACCGCTTATAGACTCTTATTCATCATAAGGTCATTTTTTTTATCTGACTGAAGTAGTATGCAGTCACCAAGATGGTAAGTGGTTACTGCCGCCCGTGAAGATCTGTAAGCTACTTCATAATTATTGAACAGGCAGGTCTATTTGAATCCTATCATAGATGACTCGATAGGAAGATAGACTCACGAGGACTAAGATGGTCGCCTCAAATATAAGTGAGCCGTTATAAATGTTTTTTGCTTTTTCAATATAGGATGTGATCCACCTGATGGTGAGTGGTCACTTCCGTGAAACGTTAGTAATTAACCTCAGATAGGATTAGGTTCCTACCTGAGGTTGACCACAGGTGCGATGCTACCCCTGAGCAATGAATTTTAATGTCTGGGATTAGTATGTCTCCCTTATGTTATGACAATTTATCATAAGGTGGGTTGTTTGTCCTTTTGATGTTTTCGTTTTATAAAATAGTACTTACACTTAAAATATAATATATTTTAACATTATTAATAATTTTATAAAAAAAAAATATTTGAAACGCAAAAGGAATATTATTTAAAACCGGCAATAAACAACATTTACGTGTATTGCCGGTTATAAATGTTCCTTTTTTTTTAAAGAAACACATTCTTATTTATTAAGTACCCACCATACAGTACAGGCACTACGATACTTAGCACCAAAAATAACAGAACAAAGGTGTAAAGACGTGCATTAATTGTATCTGTTTATTTTCGATCAATTTTGGATGTCATAGTAGGCAACTAAGAAACTAACTACAGCAGATGGCAGCAGCGTCTTCCTCTGTAAAAACTACTGCGGTCACCTACACGCAAGCCTGGCGGGCTGTATTAGTATGGAAATAGCAAACGAGCATGCAGCCCACCTGATGGTATGTGGCTATTGTTGGTCATGGACATCTGTAATCAACCCTAGGTAAGATCATAGTCACACCTAAAGTTAGCCACAGATGCGTTGCTGCCCCTGAGGTCTAAGATGGAATGTCTCGGAAAAGTATGTCTCCCTTACCACACTCTTCAGGCCAGAACACAGCAGCGCATAACACTGCTGTTATTAAGCCGAAATAGGTGTGTCGGTGGTGCTTCTGGGGTCGAACCACAAAGAGTTATACCACCTTCAATTATTGCCAAAAACCCCTAGTAAAGAGGTTTTTGGGAGGGGAGGGGAGGGATAGGGGAGGAGTGTCCAACAACGGACTTTGAAAGGCTGATGGATGAATAGATGGGCTTACTTTTGTTAAAGTAATACTCTTCTTTATCTAAATTATCATAACACTAACAAACAATACATTTACAGTTGGCTTGGATTAGTATCACGGACAGACTATATAATAACAACTATTTACATATATTGCAATGATGAACTAAGTTAATACAGTCGATCACATGCTTCATTCACAAGTGTTATGACGAAATATATTATTAGTCATTCCGTAATAGGTACATAAATATACGAAAATAGCACATATATGGTGAAATGGTGAAAAATAAGTATTGAATTAATGATTTATTATCTTAAAATGATTATAACGCACTTATACAGGTTTTAGTGAATACGTGCAATAAAATAATATCTATCTAGTTCGTATAATTTTATCTGCATAAAACATTTCCATTTACGTGGAATGATACGAACGTTAATACAATGTGTATTTCGTTCATTCTAGTGCTAAATCGACGTAAATGCTATTTATTATAATGTTAATAAATTTACGTCTTGATTGTACCAATACGCGATATAGATTTACCAACTACAATAAAAAAAAAACTAAAATTAATTCATATTTTCCTATTCGATAGAAAAAATATGGATCTGTATGTTATGGTAAATTACTTGTTTCGTTATTGTATTCTTTAAATATAAATCGTTGAAAAATGGATATTTCAAATAATTGTTATTTAAAGCAACAATTGCCAAGTATCAAGTTCAGACGCTTAATTATTTACGTACTTAATCTAAGTATTATAGCTTAAGAATATGCTTAAGTGGTCCCAACATTAACCTAAAACCACGTACCTTTAGACGCACCGAATCAAATTACGCGAGCACAGAACATTTCGTTCATCACAAACACTTTTAGGTTATGTTATGCTAGTACCTGATATTTCTCGGGCCGGCTCTCCATACGCGGTACTCAGCGTACTTGTTTGCAGT
Source organism: Cecropterus lyciades (assembly GCA_002930495.1). Taxonomy (NCBI): domain Eukaryota; kingdom Metazoa; phylum Arthropoda; class Insecta; order Lepidoptera; family Hesperiidae; genus Cecropterus; species Cecropterus lyciades. The sequence goes on from MOOZ01000383.1 coordinate 414,840, forward strand.
GCCGTTATCACTGATAAGGGTATACATGGCTCGATTACGCCTTATCACTTATCACTCGATCAACAAAGGCCCCGAGAAGAAGTTATAATGTGAGCCAAGTACCAGTGTTGACTAAATTCGTGTATAAAACCTACCCACATTTTGATTGATATCTTTAGATTGGATTAGTATTGGCATAGGTACACGAATTACACGAAATAGCAATATATTTCCAAACATATTCATATTACGAGTGACAGAGATAGAAGTAATTATGACAGTGGATGTAAGTGAAACATGTCATATTTAAATAGTTTTGTATGTATTTAATTATAGGTATTTTTGTTATAGGCAGAGTATTTTACCTGTTGGATAAAATGTTAAATAATAGCTACGTACTGGGTATGGAAATATGCACAAGTTCCGTAGACTGATGAATATTTATTTTATCGGCAGCAAAAGTAAGTTTTGTACTAGACGACCATCTTAGTTCTCGGGAGTAGCAATGCATCTGTGATGGACAGAACCCCTGTTCTATATAAAGTTGCATATAAATGTTCATGGATGGTAGTCCACTTGATTTTTTGTATAGTATGGAAGTAGCAAACGAGCATGCAGCCCATCTGATGGTAAGTGGCCACAGCTACTCATGGACATCTGTAATCAACCTTAGGTGAGATCATAGTATCGCCTAAGGTTAGCCACAGATGCGTTGCTATCCCTGAGGACTAATATGGAATGCCTCGGAAAAGTATAGTGAATGGTTATTGCATGCTCATTTACTACTTTGTCTTATGTAAAAAAAGTTCTAATACCTTATTTTTTAAATCTTTTCCTTTGAGGTCATATGAAGAAAAAGGGAAGAATCCGTTATTAATTTAATATTTAGTTTATTTTCAATATTGCACATTAATAAATGGAAAACTGACCACGGAACTCTAATATAATTGAGTAATGTTACACTCTATATGATTCAGTTACATCGTATGTACTTGATTTTTATCTTTTTATCTATTGATTGGTGTAGTGCTGTTATCTATTGATCGTGGAATATAACAAAAATGTTATTGTAACTCACAAGTGTTAATAAAACAGTAAGACTTAGCTATAACTCATTACAATGTATACATTTTTTTAATTATTTTATTACACACCAACAACATAACAAACAACACATTACAAAAAAACTTATTTCTATACAAATACTCTGATAGTATGCATGTCAATTATAGGTGCGTACATCGCTCACCAGAAGGACATGTTAGCATTAATGAAAACAATTAAAATAAATGGGTAAATGAAGAAAATAATAAAATAACAAAAAACAATTAAGATAATTAAAATCTACGACAAGTCACGAGCAGCGAACGAGAAATGTGTAGTGAGTTTCTTTTTCTGGCTTGAGCCTCAATCATGAAAAATGTCTGAGTCTTTGATTGACGCGGAGAATCGATTGTATTCAGAACATATTCACGGTAGTGGATAATGTTTAAGGGCATTTGTAGCGCTTGCTGGAACATATAATATTTTGGTGATAGGATGTCGTAGGTAGTTGTAGGGGATGTTGAGCTTTATGTGTTTTAGTAACTCACTGAAAACTATGTCTCCAGACAAGACTTTTTTGAGAAAGATAATATCGAGCAGCTGTCGGTGATTATGGAGTGAGACCATGCTAATATACATTAGACGAAGATCGTATGTGGCTTTGTGAGAGGTACCAGTGGTGTAAAATTCTAGGTATCTCGTAATATATATATGTATATATAATTTTCTAAACGTTAAAAGTATGTTAACTATTAAAATAGATAAGTGAGATATAAGTACTTCTATTTACGGATGGTAGTGCGGTTTACTGTAGTGTACACTACAGTAAAGTTTGAGAAAGTAGAATGTATGAATTGATATCTTATTAATATTATTAAAGTTTTTGAGGATGAGTGTTTGTTATTCTTTTACATACAAAATAAACTAATGGTCAGACTTTGCTGAATTTTGGCACATAGATAGTTTATGACCTGGATTAACAAATGAAATACTCATTATCCTGATAAACGTGACCAAAGCGGGTCAAGAAGCAGGAATACGCTAGTCATTATAACGCTATCATTTACAAACACTATTATATATAACATAATATTCAGGTAAAAATGAACCCCATTGTCAATATTTTACTTATACTCGTATTTTCTATTCATAAGGGGACCGTCTCCATGGAAATGAATCCATGTTATTGAAGGGCTTTCGGGGTGAAAGGTGGTGTATAACGTATTATCGCCCTTTGAAAGAGGGTTGAATTTTTATATTAGCATCTGCTCAATTGTTTGACATTACTGATAACATTTAAAATAAATACCGTACCAATTTTATTTGTTTGAGCCGGTTTCGTCATAGCTTAGTGGTATATATTTCTGTCTTGTGATCCAAGGGTCCGGGTTCATGGCACGTAAATACTTTATTGTAATTACTTTTAGTAATTGATTCGTGATTTACCGGGACAACCAAAACGTGCTGGTTTCCCCACGATGTTTACAGTATACAGCCTGATATATCAGAGCTCAGGCTTGTCATAATTCTCAACTTTAGCAATTTTTTGAATGAGGCTTTGTCCGCGTTTTTTGCCTTATATTGGCAGTATAGTGTTGCTGTAATGTAGGTATGGTTAGGACCGATTCCTATTTCGAGACACTTCCCTCCTGTGGACCTAAAGCGTACTCCACGCACTCTTGGAATTCAAGGACTGAAAAGGAGTTCCGATTACTTAGTTTATCTGATAGTTTTATACCTAACCTTATTCTAAAATAAGACTGTCGGTTTGAAAGATAGTCAAGAGAGATAGTCGGATAGAAAGTATACGAAAGAGGAAAGAAATTATAAAGATTACTATTTGCCATGTGTGGCAGGGAACATACCTACGCAAACTAATAGCATAATTAGCTTGTTTATATGACAAGACTATGCACGTACGAAGTTCTGCCGCTTACCATAATTATACTGGGCTCTTACGAAAAACAGTGCTGCATTTCGTCCGATAATTAAATTGGCGTAATTAAAAACAATAACGCCGTAAATAGGGTTAAACACGAGTGAACGAAATGAACGACAAGTTTTCACGAACAATGTTCGGTTAATTGTGTAGCGGAGTCGTGCTTATTACGAGTGCATATTTTCGACATTATTGCACTTTTAGTGTGGCTGTCACGTGACTCGCTGCCACTTGATCAAATGGCTTTGAATTGAAAAGATAATTATTAATAAACGTTACCTACGTTATGTATTTTGTTAAGTAGGGTCAATATAACCAGATGTAATACACATTATAGGTATATTTTCAGATTAATCTCAGTAATCTAGATACAATCATATGTAACTGTAACAATACATGGGGCTGTGAGTTTAATTTTAATAGAAGGTCTTACAAAATTAACAACCTCATGATAAAACTAAAGGACGCAGCACAATCCTACAATTGTAATGGACTCGAATAACACAGTCCTGCAATTATTTTCAATAATAATTAATTTTGTTTAATTAATAGCAATACCGCCGCGAATAGGTTTAGGCAAGAGTAAACGAAATGAACGACAAGTTTTCACGAACAATGCTCTGTTAATTGTGCAGCGAAGTCGAAGAATTACGAGTGCATATTTTCGACATTGATGTACTTTTAGTGTGGCGGTCACGCGACTCGCTGCCACTAGATCGAATGGCTTTGAAATGATAGGGTCATTTTGATGTAGGATCGCTTAAAGTGGACGTTACCTACATTATATTAGGAAGTAACCCAGTGCAATAGATCCACGGTAATGTAGGCGCTGTCTAATTGGATTGGATTGGATTGGATTAATTTGGATTGATGATTGATGAAAATAGATGGATGTATAGATTTTTTTGTTATTTGTCGAAGTATTTATTAAAAAAAATGTGGACTATAGATTTTTTTTATACTAAAGGTAAAAGATCCACCTATCTTTTACCTTTAGTCCAAAAAAAGTGATGGCGGATTATCGCGGGTGTACAGTACAATACAATACTTATAATAACAACTTAAAAAGTAACTCATTAGAATAGTTTTTTAAAAAAAGTTAAGCTTCAGTATTTTACCAGTAATGTGTGCTTGTATTTTTTTCAGTAATTCTAGCGAGGAAAGTCGAAATTCATACAATTATGATTTCACGATGTCATTATATGCTATCATTGCTTCATACAAGATTAGTACTGACTGATTGGAATAAAGTAATGTTATCTTCCATTAATTCAAAAATTTTTGCGTATCTATCTTTAAACCTATCTGCTTAAAATTGCTAATTGGGCGTCAAACACATCCAAATAACCTTTTTATGAATAACAAAACCATTTATCACACGCATTACCCACCATGTTTGTTTTATTGTTTATCTGTACCCATCCCATCAAAATAATGGCCGCCATAGATACGCCATAACCATCACTGTGAAGGGGAGCCGTCGATTATTACAATGTGGGGTGCCATTACGAGATCAATAAATAATATTCATGGCGCTGTGACAGCTGTAATTTTCGTTTTTAATTTCTCCGAATGGCGTGATTGGTTATTATTGTTTTCATTTCACAAAGGATCGGCCTTCATGTTCTTGATTATTATTATTGTATATTACGGTATAAGTGGCAACCATCCATGCCATCCATTTGATTTGTCAGTGGTCATTTCCATGCACATTTGTATCTAATGGAATAATAAGTGAGATTGACTAAATATACGTTACTACCCATAAGTACTAAGTTGGAACGTCTCGTATAAGTCTCATTGTCAGAAGGTAAATAAGTGCAAGTCCTCAACTCCAACTCAAATTCTCTATCATTACTGCAAGGTACGCATGCATCGAACAGCTGGTAAAATAACCAATTTTAAACTTGTCCATGATATGACACCATATTTGTGACGTTTTGAAGCTATAAGTAGCATATACTTGATATCTATATTTTATAGTGAAGAATTCTAAAGGAGAGATGTTTATACGAGGCGTTACAACCTTGCCCCCTAGGGGCATACTCGTAGTGGCCCCTAGGGAGATAGCAACGAATCTGTGGCAGACTTTATGGTCTAATCCCGTCTAGGGTTGATAATATATTAGCCTACACGACTATCATCAAGTCCACCTGATGAGTCAACTTCATGCTCGTTAGCTACCTCATGTTAGCTACCGTCCACTTAGAAAGAATGGTCAAAAATTTCCCCCCAAAGTGGAAAAAAATCATGAATACATATCCCATTATTTTTAAAAGTTTCTAAAATTAAATTAAAATTAAGATATTTTTTGATAGAAATTTACTTAAATAGATGCTCTTTTGTCAAAGTCGCTTTAAATGAACTATGAACTACTTTGTAATGCCTGAAATAGTGTTCAAAAGAGAAATTCAGTTTAAAATAAGCTATTTTTCCACTTAATTATAAAAAAATATACGACCTTTACTTAAAAACGTACACCTACGGTGTAACGCAACATGTGAAGGGCGGGAAAACACGTCAAACGTCACACGCCATGTTACTTGAACATTTGTCGTATTTTTGCGACTGTTTGTAGTGACGTGTATTGAAGTTCTGGTTCTTTAGTACGAGTTAATGTTTACAATCATACCTCGCAATGTACATTGCAAGGTATGATAAGTGTTAAGTAGAAAAGTAATCGGTTTACTCTTATTTATATATTTATATTAAGACATTTGTTTTATTTATTTTCGTGCAATAAAAAACCGGTGTTTCATCTTTTACCAATTTAAGCGTCATTCTATTTGACCAATACGCAGACAAAATTGCGGACATCAACCGATTGCGGAAATAAGCAAGTCGTCCAAACTTAAAAAAAATTCTTAAAGTGTTTGGGAAATATTTTACGTCCTCAGGTTAGCACAATTTTTTTCGAACTAAATAATTAATACTAGTTGCCCTTCACAACGGTCGAAATTCGACCGTAATTAGACCCAAATATTTTTTCTCCACTACAAAGTTTTTATACATATTTTCTCTGTACATTACATTTAAAATTATTTTTTAATATGACATTATAGGGAAATGAGATTTAATTGAGTAAGCTGCATTTAAAAGCAATAACGGGTTATTTGACATACACATCTGACATATGACAATGTCAGTAACAAAGTGAGCGTGTAACACATACGAGTGTTTATGTGTGTCAAATGCACGGTAGTGTGTGTAATGTTTTATTCATTGATTTAATGTACTTTGTAAGAATTATTATTGCAAAATATTAGCGTTCTGCACTTCTCCTACCGTTCCGTCCGCGCAATTTTTGTAAAAAAGGGTCCTAAGCTTTTACTTCACGTATTAATATATAGATAATAGGTTTTCCCGAAACAAAAAAAAATATTTCACCCAAGATTTATTAAATTGAGCCAATATTTGATTTTAGTTCAGAGTTTGCCTAACAAGTTGCGAGAACTTATATACGAGTAATTCATTGTTCCAAGTCAAACGGGACACTATGCCCTTTAGGGGTCAAGAACGAGTAAAGGGTCGCGGGAATGTTGAAGTCACATAGTCCCATACACGCGGGCAAATAA
>MOOZ01000383.1:429183-439644 GCA_002930495.1 Cecropterus lyciades
TTATAGCGCCTTAGCACCTTTATTTTACACTCCTAGAGGCCCACACTAGGATTTTCTTCTGTGTCGTGGGTATCATGGACACAGAAAGACGTATACACAAACACCCAGACCCAGAACAGAATCTAAACTCACGGCCTGGGATTGAACCCGGAACCCACCACGTGTCAGACGGGCATGGTCACTGCTCCGCCACGCGGGTCGTCACCCCGTTTTGATTAGGTACTACGATTCAAATCTTCCCGACAAGTCTATCTATATCGCTTGCAATCTTGCAGACCGAGGGACATGCACAAAAGCAAAATTCTAATATTCCTGCTCGTCTACTTGCGAATAATGAGGAACTGCATGTATTTGTTACTATATTAGTACCACGGCTCCACCCGTTTCAGTAATGTTTACTACGGTAATGAGTATTCTATGTGTTAATCTTGGCCATAAACTATATGCTTGCTTAATTTCAACAAAATCCGAACAGTACTTTTTGTGTGAAAAGGTTACAAACACATATACATCCTTACAAATTTTACATTTATAATATTAGCAAGATTAGGTAAATTGGTCTGGGTCAAACATAAATCATTATCAATCCATTGTTTCAGTACTGAGCAAGCGTCAGAATTAGATAGGTTGCTGATGATAATGATGAAGTTGAATCCATGGACTGCTAACCAAGTGCTGGTATATATATAACAGCATTTGAGGGTATGTGAAGTATATTCTTTACATACCCTCAAGATCTTTTTGAACTCCCAGGCATGTAGATTTTGTAATGGAGTCTTCAATGTTTCATTACAACTAAATTGTCACTCACTTACAACGTGACAACTAATTTATAATTTAGTTATGACTTAAAAAAATACAGATTAGAATCCCGAACCACTACAGTGAGGCAATAATCTGTATTAATAACAGCATTGGTCAAGAAAACGTACCATTTGAAACACGCAATTTAAAAATGAACAATCATCAATTCTGGAGTTCAAAAGGCACGTGATCTTGACTTGAGGTCTACCCTAGTGCTCTGATTATGCACGAGAGGCTCTCGTCAGCCGCGAGTCAAGTGACCTTCCACGGTTAACACGTTCAAAATGCACGCCTTGGAACTTGTTATGAATGGGAAAGAAACAAGAATGTTTCAGAATATTAATGTATAACTCACATAATTAAAGTAGATTAAATATCTAGTGAAAAGCTTTATGCATATACCTACGAGAATGTTGTTTGTACGTGATTGTACTCAGGTTTATAATAAGGTATGAATTTGAAATATTTCTGAATATTTTACAATATACCTACAAAACAAACTCTTAGTTGCATCGTTAGTATTATAATGAATTTACACTGTGTTTGAATATTTTTAAAATACGTATAAAACAAACTCCTTCATTAAGCCGTACAATTATAGATATAAAAAAATACGCTTTCTACACTCATAGCCCCACAGTAGGAATTTCTCCTGTATCGTGGGTGCCATGGACACACAAAGACGAATACACAAACACCCAGACCTAGAACAGAAACCTAAACTCATAATTCAGATTTCTGACTGGCCGGGGATCGAACCCGGTACCCACTGCGTGTCAGACCAGTATGGTGACCGCTCCACCACGCGGGTCGTATAATTATTTAGTGCAAGCTTTTACGCAATAGCATACATCAAATTAATCGGCACTGGAACAGCGTGGTGGAGTATGCTCCAGGCTCCTACTGGCTACGAGGACCGACCCGAGTAGTAGACCCGACGAAGAGTAGACCAGCAGTGGAGCATAAAGCCAATTAAGATTCTATGTTGCAATTCTTATGAAATCAATCGGTACAGCCGGAAATGCGGATCAAACTAAAACTTTTGACGTTGAATCTGAACTACAAAACAATGTAACTGATGTAGCAAAGGCAAAAGTTAGGCGAATGAAAATTAATGAAATACTCGCGCGAGGTTTATTTACAGAATGCGCTGGGTGAGTTTGTATCACGGATCTATAGACTTTTGTCTGGATGTGATTAAAGAGCTCAAAATGAAAAGATTTTCGAAATTTACAAGAAGTATAATTAACTAGCTTATTACCGCGGCTCCGCCTGCTTTAGTCACGGTTACCACGTTAATAAATATCATATATCATCATAGCGTGTGTTTTTTTAATTAATCTAGCCCCTAAACTGAGTGCCAAAATTTTAGAAAAATCCGTCCTTTAGTTTTTGCGTGGAAAAGTAGCAAACGCACATATATCCTCAAAAACTCGCATTTATAATATTATTAAGATAAGATTGAAGTAACTTGTAAATGCTCATCTTATACGAGTATTCGCAAGCAACTTTAATTTTATCTTTTTTTTTTATCAGACTGAAGTAGCTAACAAGCATGCAGTGCATCTGGTGGCAAGTGCACTCTAACACCCAGATGTCCATCATCTGTAAGCAACTTCATATAGAACATGTGTTTTATCTAAACTCGATCACAGCTGAGCTGCTACTCCCGAGGATTAAGATGGTCTTCTCATATTAAAGTGAGCCGGAAACCACACCCTTCCACCACTACGCAAGAAATGCTTCACGCTAGAAATAAGTGTGGCGGTGGTACTTCCTCGGTCGAACTACACTGGTTCTATTACCTGTTAAATCTTGTATGCATATCATCATGCAGTCCATCTGATGGTAAGTGGTCATTGACGCACATGGATATCTGTAAACATCTTCATATAGAACAGGTTCTATCTCGAATCAGTCATAGTTGGGATGCTACTCCCGAGGACTATGATACTCGCCTGATATGTACGTGAGCCGGCAACTGATATCACAGATATAAATACTATTTATAATTACTTCCAGCAAATTAATATCACATCTATGCATTCGAATCTGAAAAACAGACAATACTTCACGGCTTTGCAGTTTCGCTACTTAGTGAGCAACTGACTCACCACAGTGGAAGTTTTAATAAACAAATTTTAATAATTACCGCAGCCGAGTATCGCGATGTGAGGGGCCCGAGTTTTAACTACATTTTGAAGAGAATTTTTTTCACAATGCTCATGAGTTACGAAAGAAGTTTATAATAATTAATTTTATATGATAACGTCGCTTTAGTATTTTATAAGCATAGTGTTTAAGGATAAAAACCATTTTTATTACAGTTTACACTATAATACATTTATCCTGTGGTGTAGATACTAGTGTGTAGAATTAATTCATGAATACTTGATGACTAGCTTTCTAGTCATCATTCAGATCCCTGTCTGGGCGTGGATACATACAATCCAGAAAATTCTCGGGTAGTCTTTGTCTAGCAGCTCCAAAGGTTAAAGGTTGAAGATATATGTATAGAACTTTACATTTAACGCGGAAATATTATTTCCTTTCCGCAATATTTCTTTATTTCCATCCATCAGTTTTATCTGCATATAGGCTACAAGACTAAGTTCAAAATTCACTACACCAGCTCTCTAAGAGCCACACGTGTCTAACATTTTGGAATTTCCGCCGTGAACCGTACTTTCGTACGAGTATGGTGCTCCGCGCAATTATTCAGTAAATTAGGAACAGTCGACCTTATATTCGCCGCGGAAATATAATTTCCTTTCCGCAATGTTTTCCTGCCGGCGCCTGTCCCGGCTACCGGTTGCATCGGATATGATTTTATTATTTCAATTAAGCTACTAGTTTATCACGCTAGTAGTTTAAGAAATAGTTTAAACTCAGTTGTTTAAGTAACATGTACCGTTGGCAAATAAAGTGGGAAAGCTAAATACTTTTAATATTGAAAGATATAAGCAACAGTGAAATCAGGTTTGTGCGTTTATTTTTGATATTTATGATGTAACATGTAACTTATTTTAACAGTCGAAGTGTCATATAGGTTGGATTAAGTTATTCATAATATTATATAAAGCTTTCTACATCCATAGCCCATACTAGAATTCTGTGTTATGGGTGCCATAGATATACCTACACTGTACAAATATACAATATACAAATAGTATACAAACAACCACAACCAATACATACTAAATTCTTTATTTAAATGTAGGTCTGATGGGGATTAAATTCGGAAGTACAGACTCAGATCAGTATGGTAACTAAAGTTTCCTTACACTTATACTTATTATGCAAGTAGGAATGGTCCTAATATACTAAAATTGCGTAATTGATTCTAAATCACAAACAAATAAAATTGGCAAAGTATAATCTCATTTCTAATTTAACGATTCAGGGCACAGACAATTTTTACGACTTCGTGATTCGATTTAAAAAATATTACCATGTAATTACGTTTATCGGCACAAAGATCGTATCGCGGGGTAACGTGGGGTGGCTTTTTAACAAAAATATATTTTTTTTGGTACAAAATATGCGGATAACGGGCCTGCGTACGTTTTTTCATTAATTTCTAATTATTTTTGAACCGAAAAAATGTTTTTTTACTGTAACACTGTTTTAACTTTACATGAACAATTTTAGGAGTTCTGCCTAAAATTAATTAAAACAAAAACATTATTTTAAAAATTCAGTTATACACATCTTATGTATCGTTTATCTAAAATCACTACTACTGCATCATGTGGAAATTTTGACGTACTATAAGTAATATTTATTTCTTACAGTACGTTTAAATTTTCAGCATATAGGTTTTTTTTTATATTTAATCATCAATTTTTTTATATAACTTAAAAAACATGGTGCGATAATTTAGATAAACTAGTTGCATGTAATTATAATCGATACGTCGATTTAACGATAGTAGCATGTTAACAATTATTGACTTTTAAATGAACATTTTATATAATTCATTTTCAACAATTACGGCTGGTAAGAATAAACATAAAAGGAAAGTCACCCTTATCTTATTTTCCACCCTAAAAATGTAATGACACGTCGCATTCAGCCAAGCGTTAATTCGCGCGTCAAAAATCAGGCAACTAATTACGGTATGCTTCATGCTTTACTGATCTGTCATATCAAAAGAGAATAACGATAAGCAATGAGTAATATTCTCATACGTGAAAAACTAAAAATGAAATATTTAAGCTGTTCGATAAGAAGCATAAAGTCCATCTCATACAAAGTGTGACACAGCATGACTCTAATGTGGACATCACCATGTCATTGTTGCTTTCGTATATATAAATATACGAAAATAATAGTAGACAAAACCTGATGACGATAACAGAGATGCTTTTCGGTTAGTTTATTTATTGAACTACGCTTATCCATGTGGTTTGTGTATTCATTACAGATCTATAAAAGGTTGCGTGGAAATTTGATGGATGATGATGATGGATGATTTTCGAGCTTTGGAGGGCATACCAGGCTGCCAGTCCCGCTTCTTCTCATTGAGTAGCAGTCTTAAAACATTGTTAGAAGCTTTGGGGTGTTCTTTTCGCGTGTGTCCGCGTCCACCCGTACGCACGTCACTTGTATCCTATCGACTGTAACTACTTAAATTCATGAGTGCTGGAGGTTTATTTAGTCCAAAAACATTCGATACGCGTTACTTATTAGTCTGTAAATATATTTATGCGCAAATTCGCTTTAGGGCAGCATGGTAGAGTACTTTTACGATTGCCTCAGTCGTGAGGAACCAGTGCACAGCAATTGGATATAAAAATTATCCAGCCCACATTCACACATCACATTATAAAAATTATAAAATATCACATTATTCTTCGTTTTTTTGTAATTATCTATTCCAAAAAAAAACCGGCCAAGTGCGAGTCGGACTCACAGGACATTAATAATATCATAATAAATAAAGTTGAACAGTTTTCCAACTACCAACATAAGTTTGTTTTTCATAGTGATTGTATGAATTACAAAGTTTGAAAAAGTGCTATATCTCAAAAACTGTTAACCGTAGCTGGTTCAAACCTGATTTTTCACTCTCTTAATTTAAATTTTAGAGGGGGGGGGGACACAATTTACCGTTTTGAAAGGGGTTATTTTTCAGACAATCGACTTTCAGAAAAAATGGAGACCTTTCTATAGACATCCTACACGTGTAGGTAAGATGTGATTTTTTTTTGGTTTCAGTTCCATGTTCCCCCTAAATTTTATATATTTTTTATTCTTGTTCATAATTTTGATAGCGGTTTATAGAATACACTTACCTACCAAGTTTCAACTCTGTAATCTTAATAGTTTCCGAATAAAGTGGCTGTGACATACGGACAAACGGACGGACAGACAGACATGACAAATCTATAAGGGTTCCGATTTTTGCCATTTGGCTACGGAACCTTAAAAAGGTTTGTATTATGTCGCATGTCGTCACTCGGCGGCAATCAAACAAGTCTTTTTCGTCAAACCTCACACAATATTGCGAGGAGGAAAACTAATTGCCGTCCCCCATTTTTATTCCTTACCAGACGTACCTTCCAATTTCTGGGTTTATTAGTATAATATTACGGTTCATTGACAGGAAATTGTTATTAAAGACGGTAGGATTCGCTCCCTAAAATTGCTTGCTTACTTTCGAAAGATATAAATGAGCGTATATTGGGATTATTGAGTAGCTAGTTAGGTTAGACGAAAGTATCATTACACTAAATATGTTAAAATTTTCTTCCGATATATATATAGAAATATTGTTTTAATTTTTCACTTTTTGTGTACATATTAATAAAATAAACATGTAATTACATAAAGTATATCTATTTTATATCGACCTGAAATCACCTAAAATTACATAATTCCATTAATTCATAAAATTGCAACCTACTTACCTATGAAATTGCCGTTCTGCCGTACTGGCCATTTGAAATCAAAATATTTTTTTGGCTGATAATTCTAATTTCAAATTAATTTAATTTTAAAAACATTGAATTGTTTTTTCTAAAATCGTCATTTGTTTAATAGTTAGTGTTTTGTTTTCATCGCATTCAAACATTTTTCGTCATCATGGATACGTTAAAAATTTGAGTAATTATGGAGTATGAGTACCGAAGTACCGGAGTACAGGCCGCCCCCAGACCAGGTGGACTGATGACCTGAAGAAGACGGCGGACTAACGCTGGATTCAGATGGCGCAGGACCGGTTGGAGTAGTGCAGATTAGGGGAAGTCTATGTCCAGCAGTGGACTTTTAAGGGCTGATGGATGGATGATGAGTACCGTCGTGGCAACAAAGCGGCACAAGCGGCACGCAACATCAACGACGTTTACAAAGCAAACACTACAAACGAACGCACCACCCGTTATTGATTTGCCCGCTTCCGTTCTGGAAATTTTGACCTGAAATGAACACCGTGGTCGTCCGAAAACTTTGGTCGACAATGACGAATTAAAAGCGATTGTGGAAGCTGATGACACTCAATCTACGGCTGAATTAGCAACAGCTTTCGATGTTAGCGTCAAAACTATATTGGTCCATTTGCGTCAAATTGGCAAGGTAAAAAAGCTTGGCAAAGGTACCCCACGAAGTCAATGATCGCCAGCGCGAAGTATGCGTCGAGACGTGCCTTGCACTGCTCAACAGGCATACAATTGAAGGAATTCTTAACCGCATTGTTACTTGTGACGAGAAATAGATCTTGTTCGACAATCGTAAGTGCTTAGCTAGTTAGTTGGACCCTGGTTCAGCACCCACCTAAACGAAAACTTATCCCTATAAAAGTAACGGTCACTGTTTGGTGGTCTAACGCGGGTGGAATTCATCACAGCTTCTTACCAAACGGGATGAGCATTACTGCAGGTGTGTACTGTGAAGAACTGAACATAATGATGGAGAAGCTCGCACGTCTCCAACCAGCCTTGGTTAATCGTTTGGCTCCACTGCTCCTGCCCAAGAGCTGGGCTTGGAAGTTCTCCGTCGTACTCACCCAGATCTTGCGCCTACAGACTTCTACTTTTTCCAGAATTTGGATAACTTCTTAGGGGGAAAAAATTCAATACCCAAGAGGCAGTACAAAATGCCTTTGAAGAATTTGTTGCCTCCCGTCTAACTGATTTCTTCAAGAAGAGGATGGAATGAAGAAGAGTATGGATGATTACTTTTATTAATAGAAATAAAAAATACAGAAAAAAATATGCTTCATTTATTTAAAGAAAAACGGCAATTTCATAGGTATATAAAGACCTATTATTATATAAAAATATGATTAATTAACATTTCAATCATATTAGTAAACATACGAGTAGTCAATTTGTGCTCCATCAAGGTCATCATTACAAGATTCATTATTTTGAAAATTAAATACAAAAAAATGATAAATAAAAAAAAGTATATAGTTGTAAAACTAATTTTCTTATATTCTACATAGTGAAGTTAACCGTCCGTCCGTACTTTTTTAAACTGATCTCAAGTCAAACAGTTCCCGGAGCGGAGCTAACTGCTCGCTCGGTTTACACTTAATTAACTAATATTTACATTGGACGAGAGAAACAATTTCAACTGGCACACCTGCCGGCTATATTGCGGCTTGGAAGACTGCCTTTTGATTGAAAACATACGGGAAATAGTTGTGGATAAATGTTTCGCCAAATTGGCATGCAAATAGGTACCATACGTACATATATACGCGATAAAAACATAACCCTCCTTTTGGCAGTTGGGTAATAAACCCTAACATTTAGTAGTCAGAAACACACGAACAATTTTTTTAATGCCCAACAAAGTGGGCACGGGACTGCTAGTATGATGATAAGAGTTAGAGAGAGAATTAAATAGAGTTTTAATTTTCGTATAGCATTTTTTAAGTTTTACTTTTAAACACAAAATGAACTTTTAAAGACGTTGCGTGCCGTACAGAATATAATTTCGTATGTTTCCCTTATTACGTTGCATTGTTTGCACGATACAAGTTACCAGTGGTGATTGCGCAACGAGATGTAGTTTTAAGTTTCTTTACTTGAATCTATTCCCAAGTTAGTTTTGGCTCGGGGTTCGGATTGTTGAGCTTTTATTAAATTAGAGTATTTGTATGGGACAAATGCTGGTTTAGTACGTGTTTCTTCAACGGAATTGGGGACTTTTTATGAGTATAAAACTGTTTTGTCTATAGGCGTTTTTAGGCAAGTGTGCTGCTCAGGTGGTCCCGTAGAATGGAAAACGAGTTAGTTACATTTTTACTTTAGTATTCAGCCGCCTGATATACTTCATGAATATAATTAAAATAAAATAAATTCCACGTGATTGTACATTGCAATTATTAAAAAAAAATGTTTATAACTTTTATAATTATATAACTATATAATTTTATAATTTTTGCCTGTGTTTGAAATGACAGCATATCAAAACTACTGAATATAATTTAAAAATCTGAATGTTTTGCAATATTTAATCTGCAATAGTTCATCTCCTCTATGAAAAGTTATTAAAATATTACAACTAAATATTATGTAATTTTTTTAATGCGTTAAAATCGCCGGACACAGCTAGTTTGATATAAATTCAATCATTACATGAGGTCTCGTTCACACGTAAGCTACTACTACACATACATACCACGTCTACATTTTGATATTTAAAAAATGTTAATAATTTGTGTATGAGTACTCATATGACATTTTGTGTTTCAATATATTCTATAATATTTACTTGGCAGAAACCCCTGCTAAATTTATAGTCCAACACAAGCGTGTCTTTTGTCCTGGGTGCTAGAAACACATACATAGATGAAACGAACATCCAAAACCTGACCGGAAATCTAAATTCACATAGATTTATACCCAGCTGTGGACCTTTTTGGAACCTTTTTTTTGTAGTATTGAAATCGCGACACTGTTACCACAATTGATATCTGTATATAAGTAATAAACGCTTAAACATAAACGCTTTCTACACTCATAGCCCCACAGTAGGATTTTCTCCTGTGTCATGGTGCCGTGGACATACAAAGACGAATACATAAACACCGAGACCCAGAACATAAATCTAAACTCATCATTCAGATGATTGTCTGGCCGGGGATCGAACCCGGGACCCACTGCGTGTCAGACCGGTATGGTGACCACTCCACCACGTGGGTCGTCAAAAGTATTTACATATATTGTGTATGTACCATAAAATGAAAATATTTTGACGACAATTGAGGGTACAAAAATACACACGTAATTGTTGAAGTTTTCACTTCTGACGGTACTTCCGGAGTGCCAGTGTTTTGTTCTTTTTTTGTTTTCGAGCGGGAAACCTGGAACATCTATGAAGATGAAATATTGATGGAAAACATTAATTTATTTCCCGTCAAAAATAATCATTTGCGGACGTTTTCGTTATTTTGTATATCATCGTATACCTTTATCCTTAAATCTCGGCTAACAGATGATTAATGACTGAATGAATTCTGAACTTCTCTTTTATTTGTCCTTTGCTCAGCGGTTTGTTAAATTTTGTTCTCTTAAATGGGATTAATTGAAGCTTTTTAACGAGTTTAGAAGATTAATCATTATGGTTTTAATTCCATGGGAAATAAAAATAAACACTGAACGTATCTATACTAATATATAAAGCTGAAGAGTTTGTTTGTTTGTT
>MOOZ01000383.1:574998-587656 GCA_002930495.1 Cecropterus lyciades
GTGTGTCCATGGCACCCACGACACAGGATAAAATCCTACTGTGGGGCTATGAGTGTAGAAAGCGTGCGTGCGTGTGTTTAAAAAAAAAAAAAAAATATCTAGGGTTGATCATAGGTGACCATGTATGGTAGTGCCCACTTACCATTAGTAGTCTGCATGCTCGTTTGCTACATCGACGATCACCAATCGATCGCAATCGCAATGTCTACCAATTCGCACTTGATCAGCACGGTACAGTGTTACGTAACTCGTGCCCAGCAATGGGGCAATAATGGGTATAAGAAGAACCATAGTCTAATATTTATTATTAGAATTTATATCATGTATGTTGTATTTTTAGGTTATAAAAATATCAAAAATGTTAGAAAAATGTTTCATATTTTTCTTTCTACTATTCATAAGATTATCTCTAAATATATTACTAATTCTTTGAAAATTTTACGACGCACTTATTACCAACCTAAAATACATTCAAACGTAAAACGGACAGACAGCGTTTTTTCTGCGTCCAACCTTAATAAACGAAGTAATTTAAACTACTAGGCGTATAAAGAACTACGAGAGGCACTTAGCCTAAGCATTCGAGGTGTTAATCCACTCATGGAATTCTAGGGCTAGCATAATCCGCGTCAAGAAAGCTTCAAAATTTTTCGAATATTTTTTGTTTCTTTCTTGAGAAAAATCAAAATAAATATGGAATATACGTACTAGCGATGTCCCGCAGTTAAAAAAATGTGTAAAAGACATATGTACATATAATAACTGAAATTTTATACCTTTAACAATTTTAACAAAATATCATTTTGTCGCGCTATAAAAAAATAAGTTTTTTTTTCTGCGCGGAACTCTTTTTATTTCTTTAGATTTCTATTTTTAAATTATAGAGAGATAAAAGGCAAGCATTGGTCGCAATATGAATAAATATCGCAAATACTAAGGAGAATTATTCAAGGTGATGGAACGAATAAAGTTCGACCGTGATACCACCGCTACGCCTATGTGCAGCGTGAAGCAGTTCTTGCGTTACGTTGAAAGGGTATGGTTGCCGGTTCACATCCATATGCAGCAACCATGTTAGTTCAAATCATCTCAGGTCGATGGTGATAGAACTGGTTCGACTATGGAAGCTCCATCGCCACACCTATTTCTGCCTAATAACGGCAGTGTTAAAGGAGACATACTTTTCCGAGGCATTCCATCTTAGTCCTGAGGGGTAGCAATGCATCTGTGGTTAACCTTAGGTGAGACTTTGATCTTACCTAGGGTTGATTACAAATGTCTATTCATTCGAAAATAATGTGGTAATATTTATTGATATATAAGATGGCAGATCTAACAAAATTATCCGTTGGTAAATTGAAATCAAATTGATATTAAGTTTTTTTGTAAGAAAAGCAATCGTTACAGCATGCGAATAAAATTTCTATTAAAATGTATTTTATTGCTATAAAAGATAACAACTAATAATACAACGGAACCCTTAGTTAGCGAGTCTGAATCACACGTGGCTGGTTTTATTAGTCCATCCATCATTATTCCGTTTCAACATTAAAAAACCTATTAGTTTTATGGACACCCCAGAATATTTTATTGCCAATAATATTTGATTTGATTACGGTACAGTAAAATTAATTCAGTTATATTGGACTTAGTGATAAAGCAATAATCTGATTCTTTTTTTCTAAATCTCTTGAATGACAGCGAACCTTTATTAATAGGAATATAGGGTCCTGAAACGTTTATGTTTCACCTTTCCAGGCGCCGTGCCAATAGAGCGTCCTATAGTTTTGTACGCATAAAATTCTTAGTTTCAGTCGAAATTTCGTGCATTTCGCATTCCAAATTACTTACAAATTACTGTTTCAGAAAGTCTTCTTATGAAATAAGCGATATTGATTATTTGAGAAGACTTTACTTGAACAGTATGGTATTTAATGGTCTAAACCATTCTCTGAGAAGAGATGGAGTCCAGAAGTGAGACAGTAATGGGTTTAGGTTTTAAAAGGTAGAACCCGTTTTGGTTCGCGGGCACCGCAGTAATAATAACAGGTTGTGGTTGGAGTTGATTACAGATTATCACAGCGAATATCTACCGGCGGCAGTGGCCACTTACCATCAGGTGGGCTCGTTTGTTAATTCTATATTACAAAAATTGAGGACGATGTCAATACGTTTGTATTTTTTGTGCGCTACAAATCAAAATATCATAGTAATTTTTAGTGAATATTCGTGCTAAAGCGTTCGGACGTTGACAGATCTACAGAATAGACCTCCAGACACCCTTTCGACCCACCTGGCTTTTATGAAGGCTATTAGTTTTTATCGGCTCCCGAAGATCATTCCATTTCGGACACCTTTGATTCAACCGTAGCATATTCGAAGGTGAGAAAATTCGAACAGAGATGTAAAAGGTAAGTACCGGTCGTGACCGAGATGCGAACTAGGTAAATTGAATCGTTATGAAGTTAGTATAAAACTACATAGGAAAAATCCATGACCTACGTGCACAGTATACACTTTTGAAAACTACAATTCATTTACGAGACAAGTAAAGATTTTGTATAATCTTATTTGTTTTATAAAAGCGAAAATTTGTGAGGATGTACGTATGTATGTTTTTTTATTCGTTCACGCAAAAAGTACTTGCCTGATTTCGCTGATATTTAGTACACAGATAGTTTATGACCTGGATTAACACATAGGAATGTGTGGTGAACTGGACCGGGCGGAGACGCGAGAATAAGCTAGTATAAGTATAAATGCTTTCTACTTTTCATTTCATAAATTTGACTCTTTTAATAGAATATGATAAGAAAACATTATAAACATATGTATAATCGATATACGAGAATGAATGATTTATTCCCGTAGTGGTTACCATGGACATAAACCCCTCCTTAGACTTTGGTGGCTACCTATCGTGCAGGCGGCAAGAGTGGGAGCTCGAACCGTCCAGCCAAGCGATCCTGAGAAGGACGGCGGTATGTGGGCCCAGCCGTTCAACTGGTTGGAGCCCGATGGGGCAACCCGCTCAGAGGACGCCGGTTGCGTTCCTTTGGAGATCCCGGAGTCTCCTTTAAAGCGCCGAGAAAGGCCACCGGAGGGGGGGGGAGGGTTAGGGCGGTAAAAAATCCCACATAACCTGGCATCGCGCACACGGCGTCAGATACTTTTTAAAAGTTTTCCCCTCGAAAAAAAATGATAATAGAAATCATACCTATGTATTTATAGCAGTAATACAAGCGCTAATAATTTGAGTATGGGAGAGGCATTTTATTAGACTTATTACTTTTTACTCTACTTAGACCTTAAATATAGCAACGAATTTGTGACGAGCTAGGATTAATTAGTAACCGTCACTTTTAATCAGATGTTTCTTCAAATTTTATTTCGAGCGCGGCGACCGAATCAAGAAATTCCGTAACGAGAATAAAACCTAACACCCCCCACTCCGCCTACCATGTAGCTTGGCCAAACGTTCGCTTATATATATCGGCGCTCATGTACGAGTGCCTGGTTCTCGAAGGACTTTCTCCATATTCAACTCTTAAATTTATTTAATTCCCAGTAGTAAATGAAAAAATTCTCTTAATTTTACCTCCTTTCTTTTTATTACAATATTACTTCCACTCCCAACAAGGCAGGAAGTCGAATTTCTAATCTAAATCTAAATGCAATATATAATACTAAAACAATAAGTAATATTTAAAACGTTTAAACATTGTTAGCTAGTTCCTTTACTTATTACTACACAATTTAAGTTATGACATTGATTATTCACGCCCATTTTTATGAAACATAAACATTAAGGCCAAAATACTATTGATAATCTTTTTATAAAAATATTAACATTCATAAATCAATCAAAAACAAAATACTGTGTAACTTTTGGAATAAATAATTTAATTTATGAACATTGAAGCACCAATGAGCACTAAGGTCGAACAATAAACAGGAAAAATCAGCATTTTTGTTATGTTATAATTATTACATGTCCATTACAAATTATGTTACAGGAGTCTTGTATTAACTTAACAAATTATTTTACACGAATTGTAGAATTATAAAGTGTTTCAAAATAAGCCAAAACAAAATAATAATATATTTATTAACTTCCGTATCGATAGTAGTAAAATATTTGATAACAGATGACGCCACATATCATCATAGAAAATATAATTATTTGAGTTCAAAGGTAATAGAATGTTTCAACATTGTCTTAAATATAAATAATAATTATAGTGTGATTGTAATAATATTTGAAACAAACCAAAATATTTATAGACTTAGAATTCTTTAAATCCTACGACAATTCCAATTTGTGCAGATAGATGGCCTCATTTTACATACATCCTATTATACATAGGTACCACCTATGCAGGTGTACCTATGTATAACAGTGAACAGCAGTTGCTGGTGAATGATTACGAGTGAATTACGCGTAAAATTTGTGTATAACGTGTTTTAAATACCTATGAATAAACAAAGTGCATTTATTAATTAGGAAAGTGTTGAAAAAATAGTGAAAGAAAATGAGTGAGTACTCTATATATATACATTTTATTATTATCACAAATGCAGTATTTTTTTCTAATTTATACACAATATTGGTATAAAAATAACCTAATTTTTCGATATTAAAAGGAGCCAAATTTTTTGAATGAATAAATTTTTGGTGTGTAATTACACTATATATACCTAATTATAATTGCATAAGTTGATAAAAATGCTTTGCAATAACTTTACCGCGGTAGTTCCCGAGTGCAGCACGTTTTTCTTTGTGTCATTCTATTCTATTCTATTTTATTCATTTGTCATGCTACAATTATATAGAATATTTTCCATTTAATCTTATTAGAAGCCAATAATTGTATCATCTCGGGTTTAGTTCAGTCATCAGCTAGACGTCATTAATCAAAACTCATTTTGTACTGATCCAGTTCATTATCATCGACATCGTGACCTAACTAGGCTGAATGCGAATCAACAATCTGGCTCGGATCAAATGTAAACTGGATAATTGGATCGGAACGAGTGGAACTCATCACAAATCAGACTGTGAGTTTGCCAATGCGTATTTTTGTTCCTATGTTGTTTTCGACAGACGCTTGGAAAATAGGAATCACATCCAATCGCTATAAATGAAATGGATTGGATTAGCAATGGCTCAACGTTGTAGATTTTTTTAAGTTTGAGTTGTATTATATAAAATCGGTTTGCTCTATTTGTTGCATACTCGTGCGTCAATATTGATGTCCATTGTGTAAACACATTTTCTTAATTGTCTTTGTACGTGCAGAAATAGTAAGAAAATTATTTATTGGTACCTCAAACACTGTAATGATAATGGTTAAATATATAAAAAAAAAAAAACATTGAACTATATGTCACAAAAATATTATTCATAGTTTTTGATAGTTAACAACGAACAATTCATAGCTAACAACGAAAGATATCTTTTTCTCTATTACTGTAATTAAATTATTGAACTACACGACATAAATTAAATAGCTTACATAATAATTGAATCCGAATAACAACTAGTTAAGATTGTGTTTTGTAACATTGACAGTATAATAATATCGTGATTATAAGGTAATTAAAAGTTAAAAGGACAGTGAATACCGATGTAAAAAGACTAATGATTCAATAAAATATTCAACTACACGACATAAATTAAAAAGCGGACGCGGTAATTGGATTCGAACTACAGCTTACTAGGTAGACTTTGTAGAAATTCCTTTGTCAACAGTATAATGACAGCAATTATAAGTTGAACTAAAGTCACAGGCAATAACGATGTAAAAAGACCGATGATTTTTTACTCAATAATAAGCATTATTTCCATAATGAAGTCATGAAATATTTAACTACACGACATAAATTAAAGAGCAAACGCGGTAATTGGATTCGAATGACGACCTCACTAATCAGGGTAGGTCGTTACGAGACCGCGTTTTGTTCGCCTCACTACAGACCTGTTGTGTTCCGAGAGGTTCTCGGAAGGCTGAGATGAGAGATCGTTGCGATGAATGTTGAGAAGTGGATTCAAAGCTCGGTGCTTGTTGGGCCTATCACTCCGACACGAGAGTACTGGAGGTTGGTACTTATGCGTAACATTACGCATTTTCTATATTTGGTTCAATATTTTAAGCGGTTATTTTAAAATGACGCAGTCTGGTAATAAAATAACGATTCGTCTGAAATGTGGAACACACATTGATTTATAGTTTATAAATATATTATTTTTGCAAGCTTTTTTAACTTGAACTACATACAAACATGTTTTTATTTTAATATAAATGTATTAAAATACTTAATACGAATTTTAGACGAGGCCATTATGCAATCCTTAAGTTTTTTTAAAGGCTTTCAGGTGACTGTTTAAAATCCAATAACTCAATATGAGAATATAACACTGAGGAGAATATAAGAGTGTATTGAAACATATTTATAGCTAGGGAAAGCACGGATCAATAACGATAGAAATTATTGAACGATATGGCACAAATAAACACGATATCTCAAAGGATGAAACGAATAATAAAATACAAAACTTGCTTACCATCGGTACTTGCTTTGGTAATGTTATTAGAGCGGGCACTTTCCGGTCCCGATTCGTTTCCGTTCCTACTCAGTTCATTTGTTAATCTGTTTTACTTCCTTTAGTACTTCGATCTCCTTCTCACTGAATTCTATCAACTCATTTACGCCATCCGAGAAAACGAGCTTAGTTTTAGAACTTATTTTATGGATGCAAATAATAATGGATGTATGAAGGTGGTAGAACTCTTTGTGGTTCGACTCCGGAAGCACCACTGCCACACTATTTCTGCCTAATAACAGCAGTGTAATGCGCTGTTGTGTAGGGAGACATACTTTTCCAAGGCATTCCATCTTAGTCCTCAGGGGTAAACGCATCTGTGACTAACCATAGGTTGGACTTTGATCTTACTTAGGCTTGATTACAGATGTCCATGGGTGATAGTAGCCACTAACCATCAGGTGGGCTGCATGCTCGTTTGCTACTTCCATACTATAAAAAAAAATGTTAATTCACTTCATACTGAAGTGTCGCTTTCGCATACGCAATACACCCAAAAGATTAAGAGTTCTAATTTATGTCAATGCTGTTACTGAAGAAAAAAATTATAGCGTTATATCTTTAATTTGCCATTTTATAAATTTAATTTTATATTTTATTTTATTAATTTTTATTTTTTTACAAAATACTACATAATATGTTATAGTGATATTTTCGTTGCTGATCCACTAAACTAAGTATCAATTTAGTCACCTCTCGTCGAAGCTTCCGTGTCATACTACTGCTTGTATATAAAATTTTCTGAGACTTAATGCGGCACAATACTTTAATACGGTGCATCAGTACTTGTGTGTATTAATAATTTTAACCCATCTTCATATTTAGGTTTATCTACGCATCGTTTGCCAATATTTCCTACTTCAATTTCCTATTGATACTAGCAACAATAAAGAACGTTTGTATGAAACTGTTCAATATTGAGAAACACAGTTGCGGGCAACGCTATTAAATAGAACAAAGCCGTGCAAAATTTCCACAGCGGCCTCACGTCAAGTGTTTTTGACTCGACGGTTCGACAAGTCATCGCGCGACCACGAGCATACTCGATTAAAGTTTTTCATAACGCGAACCTATAAGCGAATTTTCACACACAAAACGCGTCAAAACTAAAACGTGGCACATGTCAATTCGCAACGAAAACAATTACACGAACAAACGGGTCTCGTAATTTACATAGAGGGGCGAAGTCGCCTCGGGCGAGACGCGATTAAAATCCCTAAAATACACGTCAACGTGTTGACGTTTTGATGAGGCGAAATAAATTGTGTTGGGGGCGAAAAGATGGCCCCGGGGAAAACGTGCCCCTGGGAAATGAAGCTAATCATCTGCTCTCCACGTCTTTTTGTCGCAATGTACGAGCACTGCGTGTTGTTGTACAAAATAACAGTGGCAGTGTTTCACGCCAATTAACCGTTTTGCTGTGTGGGCAGATCGTGCTAAATTATTTCGTGTAATGTCGCTTGTCTGCATGGAAACTGATTTCGCATAAGTGTCTTACGTGCTTATGGACAGTTACAATAACAATTATTTTATTAATGATATAAATACCTTATTATTTCTTTTTTTAGCGGATAATGACAGACGAGTCATTGATAGTGACATCAAAATGAACAACAAGTGACCAGTGGTCGAATGAAAGACAAGAAAATTCAAAACTGTTTGAATATTTCTGAAATACTAACCCAGAAAATAAACACTAATACAAGATTCTACGTCTTACTTCTGACAATGTTTGATTCATAACATAACATAAACTCATTTATGAATGGATCTTTTTATATCTTTTACTCCTGTCGTCATAATGTTTTACAACATTGGTGTGGCGCTGGTACCTACCAGCGCCACACCTATTTCTGGCGAAAAGCAGTTCTTGCGTTTCGGTGGCAGGGTGTGATTGCCGGCTCACTTATATATGAGGCAACCATCTTAGTCCTCGGGAGTAGTAACACATCTGTGATCGACTTCAGGTAGAACCCCTGTTCTACATAAAGTTGCTTACAGATATCCATGAGCGAAATAAAAATAGCGAGTTAAGATACCGAAAATAGGAAACATATTCATCACATGATGTTTATGGAATTAATTAAACAAACTGCCTTATTATAATATAATAGGAATAAGTAATAGTATACAAGTATAACATCATGTCATCGTAATGAAAGACGCATGCACCGTAAGATTTTGACGACGCCGCATAACGACGTCTTGTCTCACATAAAAGTCGTATTCGTGACACAGGAAAATAATGAAGGCTTTTTGTTGGTATAAAAAAATAAACTGTGTTTATTCTTGAACCATGACTTTAACTATATGGAACTAAAGATGCGTTCAATGGAAGATTTTGATGATGATAGACGTCAACAATTTTGAAATAGATGTCTCAGAAAATGAATTCGGATCCTTGAACAAGTTCATGCAAAGTTTATGTTAATTCTAAGCAAAACTTAATTTTAAATGGGACAACGCCGGATGCATCCACCGCAAGATTTTGACGATGTTATGTGTGACATAAAAGGTACTTTTTCGTGACGTGAAGAGTTCTCGAGTAGAACAGCTGTACGTCTTCTTTGACTCCCCGTTATTTGCGCGTTTCGTTCGTTTTCAAGTCGTTCGAGGGTCGTTCTTTGATCTCGTTGAACGCAATCGGGGGCCAGCAAGTCCTGAAAAAGGCGTCGTGAAAATTGGAGGGTTTTTTTTCAATACGTGAGTGTTTGCGTGTATTTGCATGACGTCTTTTTTCCGGTTTACACGCACGACTCTCTTGCCTTTTGCAATTTCGTCCTAACAGTGAATTCGTGCGTATTCATTATCTTCCTAACGGAAAAATATTGTTTAAGTCTTTCTTTTCACTGAAAACACTTTAGCATTTACAGAGAAGTAATTAAAGTTTATTGAATAATATGTTTAAGTTTGATCCCTTTACTTTCAAAAAGAACGTTAAATTCATCGTTTAACATGGCCTGCATTAAACCTAACTTTTACTACACTTAAAGAAACAACACTATCCCAACTCGCGTCGGAAATGGAAACCAAAGTGGGTCAAACGTAGCAACGTGGTATCCATTCCGTATGTACGGGACGGTCGCCGCGGAAGACTTATTTAAAACCGGCCGTTTGACTGACCACACCGACCCTGAATACTAAAACGTT
Source organism: Cecropterus lyciades (assembly GCA_002930495.1). Lineage (NCBI taxonomy): Eukaryota > Metazoa > Arthropoda > Insecta > Lepidoptera > Hesperiidae > Cecropterus > Cecropterus lyciades. The sequence continues at coordinate 584,753 of MOOZ01000383.1, forward strand.
TGCTTTAAAGTTCCACACGACTGGGAATTTTAAACGGTCGTGACGCCACTGAATCAAAATTCTTAGAGTGAGTTCAAAAATTGTTTTCGTAAGTGCACTTGACGGGTATGAACGCGAAGATTTATTTGGTTTCATAAAATTTATAAGCCGTCCCGTTATGACTCTGTCTAAATTCGTCTAATTTGGTTCAAAACTTGGTTTTTATAGACGGTTATAATATTACCGATTTACGTTTCAATGATTGAATCATTATTTTGATTTTGTTTGTGATTATTTTTCAACAACAAACCGTCTGATAACGTTGAAATTTTATTTATTACAATCTTTTAAACTGCTCTATTGGACAATAATATCTCCATATAACTTCTAGAAAAAATCTCCATTATTTAGATCTTTAACTATTAGAGCCATAACCGTGAGATACTTTTGACCTGCCCTAAGCTCCATGAAAACGATTTCTACATCTCGACTCAACTTCACATTTGACGAGAACGATAATGTTTTTCAAAAAAATCTTTTATACATTTCTATCAAACCGAGACATGTACAAAATCATCATAAAAATATTTGCAACATCTACATATGGAGAGTAGATGAAATATTTTTTATTATGATTGCTAGCTAGAAATCGCCTAATAAGAGTTCTACAAACGAAACGGCATCATAAACGTGTGCAAGTTGTATCGTTATATTTACCCATAAAATATTTTATAGCTCGATGCGTGAAGAAAACATGCCTGATTACTGGTGATATTTATGGGATACTTTCTTGGAAAGCTAATTGAACAGCAAATGCTTAGTGCCAGGAGTTTGTGTAAACATAAGACATACGATATTAATAGTTAACAAATTCTGACTATCGTATTGTCATTCAGATCGAGATTTCTTTTAGGAATTGTAAAAGACAAAAAGGTTGGCAATTGTAAGTAATATTCAACCGCGATTATTAGATCTCATTTGCCTTGAAATTAATTGAACTCGTCAGACTTATATCAAAAATAAATAAAAAATATGATCCGTATACTTCTATGGGATCAACGTGTCTCGTTTGAAAAATCAAGTTGGTTAAGCTCTTACAACTTCAAATATAACTATTATATAGATAAAGCTTCTCAAAAACTTACATTTTGTAACATGAAATACTCAACCGCGATTATTAGATCTCATTTACCTTGAAATTAATTGAACTCGTCGTACTTATATAAAAAAAATTATGATTCGTATACTTCTATGGGATCAACGTGTCTCGTTTGAAAAATCAAGTTGGTTAAGCTCTTACAACTTCAAATATAACTATTATATAGATAAAGCTTCTCAAAAACTTACATTTTGTAACATAAAATACTCAACCGCGATTATTAGATCACATTTACCTTGAAATTAATTGAACTCGTCGGACTTATATAAAAAAATTATGATTCGTATACTTCTATGGGATCAACGTGTTTCGTTTGAAAAATCAAGTTGGTTAAGCTCTTACAATTTCAAATATAACTATTATATAGATAATGCTTCTCAAAAACTTACATTTTGTAGTATAAAATACATTAATATTTAAATGGTATTTGTAAGTACTAAAGTTCTCGTTACTGGCATTACTTTTTAGTCACGTAGGAACTATAAATATTTTTGTACGTTAATTCATTTTTACTTTATCTGAACGTTTTAATTTTCACAAATTTTGGTGCTCAAAGATTTCCCCCGAGCAATTTGCTAAATTAGCTTAACAAACAGACCAAATTTAATGGCGCCGGTATGACGCAAAGGACAGTTTGCTAAATTATTTATGCTCCTCAAGAGGGGTGTTTTGTTACCGTAACCGCTCTTAAAACGCCTTTAGTAACTTATATATTATGTGTAGTTTTTTTATAAAATTCAGCATAATATGCCAGAACATTAAGAAAACAATATTATCTATATTTATAACTTATTTCATGTAGGTACTTAATGAATAAATGTGGTTATTGCCATACATAGACATCAGCTCCAAATACTACGTGAGTTTCATCAAGTACTCATAGTTTGTTTGTCGTACACCCTTGAAATCAAAGCATTGTAGTTTTATTTAACTTCTGCTGACAATAGCTGTGGTTGCGCTACTGTCAGAGATCATGAATGATATAAATCTTCTTCAAACGCTATTATAAACCAACAGAAGCAAGTACGACTATTTAGGTTTAATTAATACCGTAAAGTATTCTTGAAAGAGATTTTATTTAAAACTTAATAGCGTTGTGCATTTCAGATGACAATAATTAAAATTACTTTAGATGACCACGCATTTTGTTCTTCATTAGATGGACTGCGCACTCATTTACCACTCCATATTTAAACGAAGAAAAAGATGAAAAACGTTCAAGTCTCCCTCTTGGGGATTCCTCAGTCGTCGGGTCCTATCTTTTCAGTCCCGTGAGTAGAGGACAAATTAAAAAGAACTTCTTTGTACGGTAACAATGCTGGGAAATTAAAAGTCTCGGAAAGAAACTGAGACGTTTTTCGTAAGAATAAGTGAAGCCACAATTTTACTTAACTTCAGTTTGAGAGCTTTTATCGAAATGCTTTTTGAGTAAGTACTTAAAAATTAGAACAGGAGTCTTAGAGTCTTTCTATGAATGAGCAATGCCTGGAATGTACTACTAGGTAGCTCTCGTACATTAATGGAACAAAGTAGAAGATCGAAGTAGCAAACGACCCTGTAGTCTTGGTGGTAACTGATCACTGTCATTCATGGACATTTGTACGCAACTTCATATAGAACAGGACACACTTCGCTTCTACTTATTCATTACTAACTAAAAGTTGACTTACTTATCTATACTAATATTATAAAGCTGAAGAGTTTGTTTGTTTGTTTGAACGCGCTAATCTCAGGAACTACTGGTTCGATTTGAAAAATTCTTTCGG
>MOOZ01000383.1:614419-631519 GCA_002930495.1 Cecropterus lyciades
TGGCTAACCTTAGGTGAGACTTTGATTTTACCTAGGGTTGATTACAGGTGTCCATGGGCTGCAGTAGCCACTTACCATCAGGTGGGCTGCATGCTCGTTTGCTACTTCCATTCTATTTAAAAAAAAAACTATCTAGTATTATCGAAATTGATACATTTAAAAATGTTACGGGTACTCACCATATGCGGTTTTGCTTTTGCCGTGACCACGATTCATGTAACTAGGTCGAAATATTGGAAATACCGCATATCGTGAGTACCCGTAACAAATTGAAATTATACCATCTAGGACTACAGGGGTACATACATACTTTTATACTATTTCATAATCTTAAATATAATGATATAAGATTCGTAAACCAAGTCTTAGTATGTTAACCACAAGAAATTACATGCTCGAGGGTTTTGCTTGACACATTCAGGACAAAGCTGCATTCGTACAAAGCTTTGAATCGCTGAAGCGTCGCGGATTCTCTAAATGCGTGTAATGCACGAGTTTTAGTGGTCTAGCGTGAATTATTATCGACAGCGTGCTAACGGTCCAAATTAGAATTTATTGTTATGAGAATTAATAGCTGGCACGTATGAATATGTCGAATTCGTCATTGGAAAATATAAAATTGAAATTGGGTTATAATTCTTAATAAGTATTTATTTTTCAACTAAATAGCAATACCCTGTATGCTTTTCCAAAAGATCATTGTACAACAGTGCGAGATAAAAGTAGGTAATATTTGAAATGTGTTTGATAATATATAACTTAGTAAACAATCGCGGCTGAAACTTGTTCTCGTTGTTTCTTGCTTTTGAAGCTTTTAAGTCACTAAATGAAGGATTTCTTTTTCGTTAATTATATATAGGTATAGCCTTAACAATCGTGGAACAAATATTTATTTAAATTATAAATAGCAAAAAAAAGACATTTAATTACAAGTGCTACTTTCGAATGATCGACATGACATTTCGAACACAATTCACGACTGTGTTTATTTACGCTCACGATACGCACTAGATGATATACCACGCTTGCGTCGTAGATAATAATATTTCTCCGGTATCCGAGGTGTAATATGTTCCACAAGACATACATTCTCGTGCTGTATGTATGTCGACGCGTTATGTGCTACGAGATAATAATACACAGTAACACATCGTCCATAGTAATTTCGTTGCAGTTTTGGCTTCACTTTAGTTTGCCGCTGTTTCAAATTCGTTATTAAGCTAACTTTGTTCGTGTACCATTTAGTATAACTGTAACATTTATTTTTTAACTGGGGAAAGCATGGAGGATGCTTCGATATTCTACTCTAATATTATGAAATATGGTTGATCCAGTATGGTTTGACTTAGAAGGTACGCAGGTGAAAATGCCGTCTGACTTACATATGAATGACAATCTCAGAAATCACAAGTAGCAACGCATCTGAGATCGGCTATAACATACGAGAAGGTAATCTTAAAAAAGTGAAGTAGTTTTTAAAGCTAGTAAAAATCTTTGTGGTTCGACTCCGTAGGCAACACCGCCACACCCATCTCTGCCTAATATCAGCCGGATCGTGCATTGCTGTGGTCTGGTCTGAAGAGTGTGGTAAGGGAGATATACTTATCCGAGGCGTAGCAACGTATCTGTGGCTAATCTCACGTAAGACTCTGATCTTATCTGGGGTTGATTACAGATATCCATGGGCGGCCCTGGCCACTTACCATTAGGTACTGCAAGCTCGATTTCTACATCCATATTATAAAAAATAGAAAAGGTACTTCTTTATGATTAAATATAAATAATGATCTAAGTAAGTCACATGGTTAAATGCGCTCTTCAACATATATTTGGTGGAAAGGCTCACAGAAGTAATATAAATACGAAAAGCAGTAAAACTCTTTGTTTCATCTAAATGTAGCTAGTTTTATTTTTACTTTCGATGCTCTAAACCAAATATATTCAATTCAATCAAATCTATTTATTCATTTCCTGGAAAAGGTTACATGAGGTTTTTTTAATTTACATTTTTATCGAACGCTTTAATTCTAATCAATAGGGTATGCAAAAATATTTAAAGGTGGATGAAATACATCATTAATCAAATTACAAATAAGTCAATTCATCTTGCTCTTAAATCTTTGGCATTATTATATGGCTTATAAACTAAATGTTAAAAATGCATTAAAGTTCTATGTACCTTCTACTTTAGCAAAATTTTTGGGATAAAAGATGAACAGTAAGGCAAGGATAAAGAGAACAAAATAGTATAATGTTTTCATTAAAAATTTTCACTTGCGGGAAACACTTTTAGGGTAATGAGTTGTTAGAGAGAATAAGTGAGTATTTTATATAATTATGTGAAAATTAGGATCGCAATTTTCAAAAAGTTGGGTATAAACTTTAAAGGTCTCTACCTGTTCCATGCCGTAAAATAAAAAGTCCGTCTTTTATAAACAACCTCTTTCACATATTATACGAAAATTTTAAACAAACGGTGACCTTTACGCAATTAATTATTACTAGATAAATAATTATGAGCTGAAATATAAGGTAGCTTAGGGGTCTTTATAAGGGCATACAAAATAATTATATTGTTACTGTATATAACAATAATAACATTTAATTTTAGGTAAACAATTCACTACTACCTACTGAAGATTCTCCTGCTCAATGGTTATTGACCTCAGTCGTAATCCAGCTTAACGCAACGCAGAACAGACACGAAACGGCCAAAACCGCACCAAATACGAGAACACACTCACGCGTACAGATCAACTAACGCCGTCAAAAGATATCTCAGTGGCCGGAACCTCGCCAATGCTCTGTTTATTTCATCTCCGGCTGGATTAGGCTCCGCGTCGAAACACGCAGCAACAGGTCCCCCGCCCCCACCACTTTCACCCCACACCCCCTCCGCACAAAGCAAGCAAGATAGAAAATACACCACCCGCTAAACACTGTTTGTACACGTCGTGCCACGCAAAAGTATACACCGAAGTGCACGACGAAATGCAATACAACGTTTTATATTCGAATAAGTGATAAGTTTGCCCGCTTGTTCGGAAATTCTTTGACGGGGAAGGAAATGCGGGAATTCTTTATGCGAAAAAGACCGTTTGCGGAACGTTCAAAATTTGGACTAAATTTACTATTCTGATGCTGTTTACTTCGGAATACTTCTTTAAATATTTAAAATAATATACGCTTTATAAATTGTAACGCAAAAATTACTGTCTTTATTTTTTGATATGATTTCTCACTTTTAAAAGACCTTTATAAAAATATGATTTGCAATTATTTTCAATATTGAAATCGTATTAACAGCAATTTATATATAAACTACTAGGTGTTACAAGAATAAAAATACATTCATGTCAATTATAAATTCAGTATTAAGCATTATGATTTAATGCACATAGAGAATAAACATATTATTTTAGATTTAATTTCACTTAAGGTATGTTAAATCTATATTTTATTGATTTACTGTACGTAAAACAATAAAATATAGATTAAATAAAATTTTAAATCAATAGTTTTCAATAAAAGCAAAGTTTTGTCCTTTATCCTGACCTCACGTGTAACACGAGAATGTGATGATTTTAAATGAGTCACCTCAAACGGTATCCCGTGTCTTGTCGTAGTTTGTCGGTCCACGCTCAATTGTTCCTTACATTTTTATAAGGAATCTTGTTAGTTGCTATGTTTGTTGGACAAACAAACGGATAGTTTGTCGAAGCGTCTCGATACGGATCCAATGTTTCGTTTGTGTTTTCTTTTCCCTCCCACATCTCGTGTGTTTTGAAACTGATGGAAATTGTATACAAAGTTAACGTCAACACTGTATATTTAATAGGGAATTGATCGATCGGTCGTCTTAGCGATATATGTACATAGCTGTTCTGTTATTACTTTAGACTATCTATGTTTGCCTGATAACAGCAATTTAAATTGCTGCCGTAATCTGGTTTGAAGGTTATTATATGTTAAAGAAGAAATATATATTCAAGGCGTTAAAATCTAGTCCTTAAATGTAGCAACGCATCTGTGGTCCACCTCAGGTGGGACTTTTATTTTAATTAGGGTTGATAACCATGGGAGTCAGTGATTTTGAGGCAAGTATTTTTTTTATGTATCTACAAATATAATGATATCTCGTTAAGTCAAGTAGCGAAAAAACTTTGTGATTACCTCGAGACATTTCTATTCAAATGAACTCGACGAATCTGGTAGTATATTTAATTTTCGATTTAATGTCTGCGTTTCCAATTAATTCTCATTTCAATTTGGAGGAAAAAGGGAATCCTTTTTCTATTCAGATCATCCCGAAATCATAGTTTGAATGGAAATTCAATTTTGTAACGGCCTTCAATTTCGCGAGCATTTCGTTTGGAAAATCCAAATTTAATAATGCCTTTGACGTTGTACCTAACGATATAAATAACGGATCTACCACTCCGTCCAGAGGCCCGCTACAGCCGGTTTTGTTTTGTAAAGTAATTACGTATTTTGTCAGGCACGAAATAGGAGCGTCTTTTATAATTTCACTTTTATATTTGTTGTCTTATTTTCGATATTGTTGTTTGTAGTAATCCCGTTGAATGTGGTTGGTTTATGTAAGCAGATGACTGAGGGGTACACTTGTACCTCAAAAACCAGCCAACTGCGAGGCGGTTTCGGAAAAATATAACTTTTAGCTGAGGAAGAACTATTGTTCGCTGTACAGCCCCTAGTCGTTTTTCAGTTGTAGTGGAAAATGTGTTTAATACCCACTACTTATCATTTGTTTAAAATAACATTGAAACGACCAATATCATTACTGTTAACCATTATTGTTCAGTATTTGACTGGCCGAAATTCATAAGAATAATAATTCAGTAGAATCAAATAAAATGGAAAAATTCAAAAATATTGACAATCAAATTGAATGAATTTGACTCGACTATCGTCAAAGATTGTACGGACTACTTATTTATTATTTGTGGTGGTCACAGAACCTTGAAGTGAAGTGACTGACCGGTCGCCAAATATAGTGCACAGAGGACTGAGGTACTAATGTATGTTTTCACCTGCTTCTATCACTATTAGCAAGCTAGAATTTAAATTATTATTCAGACTAACCAGCGATCTGACATTCATCCAATTATTAATACAATATTCGTCTCTTCGTTTTATAATATTGGTACCAATGCAATCACTGTACATGTGGCGTCTCTAACTGATTGGTCACTTGACAGTGTGTCGAGCTGTAGGTATTAAATTACACCGATAGGTATAACGAGTGATGGATTCCTGGCCAAATCAGTCAAACGAGCAGTATATATAAGATTTATCCCAAAACTAAGCAGAACATTATAGTAGAAACACATACCATATATGCCAATTGCAAATGCAAAATATCGAGAGATTTATTGAGTTTTTTATGACCACATACTTCTTATCGGTGTTACTAAATTAATTATAGGTGTTATTAAATAAATAAAAAGTGTACTGTAATCAATAACTACATAAAATCCTTAAAATAACTGTCATTGTTTAGTAAAAAAGTAGTACAAGTGATAAAATAAATTGAATAAGGCATTTGTTTATTGTGTGTAACATATATTTCAGATAAAGGTCCATCGATCTTTATAGGTCCATTGTTCGATGAGACCTTCAAGACCTCCTCTTATTGGCGACACAGTCTAAGTATCGCCAATTAGATTCATGTGCCTTTTACCAATGATCAGTTTGTCCAATTGCCTCATCTTAGGATTATAATCCACAGATTTATAAACCTTAAGCTTAATACATACCTAAATATCTATGATTGGAAATTAATCTCAACTTTAGATGTCGAGCAAAATTCGGTCACCTAACAAGATATTAATATTTAAGCCTCGATCATCATACTTATTACATCGATTTGAAGATAATAGCAGGCGTTATGTTTCATCTACGTTATAATCTCGCAAATTAAGCCTGACATTGGATACGGGCCTATTCTATTAAAACAAACTGACCAAACATGAAATAAAGAAATCTTAGTACACAATATCACTCCCCTAAACAATTTTCTTGTTATTCTATTTCCATTTCTTTTATAATATAGACATTATATCTTTCTCACGCTTAAAATATAAGAAAGACATAATTAAATAAATGAAAAGTTTAAGAATTATGAGACGCATTCAGTTGAAATGGAAGAATTTGAGGTGGAAGATCTAAATATACGAAATCTAGATAATGCTTTGTCTTAAGAACAAAGATTATTATACTCGTAGTATACCAATGACAGCGTCTGATATCGTTGACAATGTTTGACATGAACGGCTCTCGTAATAATAATATTGAAGTTTTCTACACTATATCGATTCTATGGTATTGGCACATTTCACTAATTAGGCATCGATTTGAAAAGGGACTAGACAACATATTGTGTTCTTTGAGAGGGACGCAACTGCCATTTTAGGTAGGCCCTCGATTCATACGTAGCGCATATGAAACCGGGTAAATGGTGGTTCTTTTTACGATGGACGTTCACCACTGCTGGTTTGCCATTTCGCTATAATTGATTTCCCTTTTTTACGGTTCAGTGAACGCAGACCGTGACGCGTATCACGCTTGACTCATATAAAATTGGGGTGGGATTGGAGGGTCGGCTTTATATTATTCACGTTGTAGGCACTCTTTTGTGGACTCCAACGTACCCGGCCCGTTGTAAAAACTTCTCTACAATGTATTGGTAAAAATAGTAATATTTTTTTGCAGTCTTTATTTTTGGCAGTCGTTATCCGATGAAAGGCAGACGAGGATTTATGTTTTTTTTATTTGTTTTTTGGCATATTTTCTTTTCAGTCCACCGACTCGCGTAAAATATGTTGAATGATGTAATATTTAACCGGGATTTATTTTAATTCGCAGCACAAACGCGTGTTTTTCATATTATAAAAAACATTTTTCAGTTAAAAAAAAACGTATATTTTAAGATAATACTATCATTTTACACTAGTTAGTTCACATTCATCTTTACTGTATTCATTTATCTAATGTATATTATTATGTATGCATATTATAAAATGTATATTTGATATAGTTATTACGACTGCAGTGAAACACGTCGACCAATTCTGTTACGTTATTATGTGTGTGTTATTAAATTGTATTATGAAGATATGCTTAGTGACAGATCGATTATAGATTATGCCATTCGCATATTGCTCGGATTGTATTCACTGGTCCGTATAGCCGCAATAATATCATCCAAAGTAATACTGCATATTGGCTTTATATATCTCTAATCCTTCTGAAAGAGACTCAGAAGATTTTTTGTTTTAAATTAATTTATTCACTAATTAATTTATTTACACTATGTTATTTGCTTCTCTGTAGGGATTCTCTACATAGGGTTGTTGTTGCATTTTAGGACCACGAATTGATACTGTACTACGACTCAAATCTTTCCGACTATTTATTTATTTATTGCACCTTTATTAAAAAAAAGTTACAATAGGGCAAACTTAATGCCTGATGGCATTCTCAACCAGTCAACCGTGGGTGGCTGGAAAATTTGTGGCAGGTGGTAATTTTTAAAGACTATGTAGTTATATTATATATTTATAGACTATATAGCAGTGGACTATATAGTTTATGTAATTTTTCTCGTGAACTTGCATATCACGAGACATATAAGAGTAAAAACAATGTAGCGATATTCTTGCTGAACCAATTGAAAAAAAACATGCCTCTGTAACGTTTTACGTGACTTTAGGAAGGCGTTAACTTTTATGAAGCTAACCGACTACGGATTCATAACTTCATACGCGAACAACCCACGTGGTAGAGCGGTCACCATACGGGTCTAACACGTAGCGGATCCCGGGTTCTATCCCCAGCTAGACAGACTAATTGATGAGTTTAGATTTCTGTTCTGGGTCTGTGTGTTTGTGTATTTGTATTTGTGTGTCCATGGCACCCATGACACAGGAGACAATCCTAGTGTGGGGCTATGAGTGTAGAAAGCATTTGTTTATATCTTTTGAGGACATTTTGAGTAACATTGTAGATAGTAACTAAGTTGATTTAAGGCAAAGCAAAATGAAAATAATCTATATATACATATAAATGGTTTGTTTTTGTACCTGGCTTTGTTTTCTACAGACATATAGATATATGATTGATCGCCATCCCAAGCAGGTTATACAAATATTCCTGTACAGCGATTAATACCCTTAGGAAGCTAGGTCGCAGGTCAATTGCCACTTGGTGTGTACGACACGTGCTTCTAGTGCTTAGTCGAGACCACTTGCTTATGAGATACTTAATCGGGATTACTTTGAGCGCTTTGAAAAGAAGATTAAAAATTGCAGCTTACTACTTTGACAGTAAAAAAATATCGTCGAGGTAGGTAGAAAGACTTCTTAAAGGTCTAATTTTAGTTCGGAATCTACATTTTAAAGAACTTTTTGACAGAAATAACGCTCATTTAATTATAAATGTTCCTTTTGTCTCACCAAAAGCGTCTCCAGAAGATATAAATATTTAATGTGAGAAAATTTCATGTGTTCCTTCGTGCCATAAATGTGTCATGTCACAAATTACATATCCATAAATGATAGTAACTTCTCCAGTCAATTGCGTTAGCGATTTTGTGGTGCATAAACGTGTTTAAACCTTGAGAAATATTACGTGGATTTTTACATTGTTACAAGTTCTCTGTATTTTTCTCAAACGCGTCAAAGTAAATAACAAGCAGACACATGTCCCACTTTTCAACCCATGCACGTCAATAATGCAACAATTGATATATGTAACTGTCGAGCAGTGTCACATACTGTTGCCCACATACAACACATTCCGACAAAACCAACCAAACTTTACACGAAACCGACAAAACGAATTAATATCCACCGACAAACGAGCGGATGTGACGAGCGGTCGAGATTAAAAATCGCCACTTCATTTCTAATTTATAATCGCAATAGGGCACGGAAACGCGTGCTGGGTGCGTTTTATGGACACCAGAGGGCGCTAATGACGTCAAATAATTGGTGCTTTAAATGTAAATGATGACACACGCCAACCCCCTCAGCTTTATTAAACTGCGGAGGTGGTTTACGACTCCTGTGGCCTCGGTTATGATATTCGGGACTAGAGACTTAGAGCTAGACGTGACTAGACTTGGCATAGAAATTAGAAACGATTAAAGGTATATCATGTACCTTCCTTTATAGGTAGGTTAGGTATATTCAGATCAAGCTTTTTCGATATATTGAGTTTGATAAAAATGTTCTGCCGTTAGCCTTTTTTTATAATATGAAAGTAGACAACGAGCTGCTGGACTGCATATCCACCTGGTAGTAAGTGGCGAATGCCGCCCATGGACATCTGCAATCAGCCCCTAGATAAGATTAGGTGTTACTTGAGGTTAGCCAGTCTGTTAGCCCTGAGGACTAGTGTCCCCGAGGACTACTACCCTAGAAGATTAATTTGGAACGCCTTAGGTACATATATCTCCACACCGTTCAGACCAGAACACAGCAATGCATAGCAATGGAAATAGGTATGGCCATGGTGCTTCCAGAGTCTTTCCGGACCTTCAAATATTTCTCCATATGACAATGAGGTACCTTCTCTTTCTATGACTAGACTAACCAGAGAGTCACGAAATATTCGCGTAGCATAAGCGTTGAGCGAACTTCAGCAAATTTCGCCACAATTTTCAGCGAAATTTCGTGACCTTGAAAGAAAAAAGACCGTAATGACATTTGTAAGTAATTAAATGTTAGTTCTACGTGTTCCATTAATATGTATTACATTAATGTTATTTTACGTTAACGATCCCCACATGCGTTGACTCAATTCCCCAAAACACGCAGATATTAAAACAATAAGTTAAACTATATGAAATCTGTATTATAATAATACCAGCCTTTAGTAAGAGTTTATAACGTTTCCTCGTGACAATTAATGCTTACGTTTTTGTTCATCATAGCAAATTAAACTGCAACAGTAAACAATCAATTGTACGTTTATGTACAATTGATTGTTTCGAGGAAACGTAGTAAGCTCATACTGAGAGCACTGGTTGGTGAATGTTCTGTGTTTTCTCGCAGGTGGTGGAAAATGGCTGAGGTGTTTTATAATATTTCAGATTAAGAAAATGAGATTAAGAAAATGAGAATTCGTATTGGCATTGGGATTTAAAATAACTATGTGATTTTAAGCCGAATTTTTGTGTTCCTTTCCTGGAAGTAAAGTAATGTGTTTCTTTATACGATTAAAGTAGCAAAAGAGAATGACCTGATGGCAAGTGGTCAAGTGCTGCTCATGGATATCACGCTTTCGCGTTACGCTTTTTACACCCATAGCCCCACAATAAGATTTTCTCCTGTGTCGTGGGTGCGATGGAGACACAAAGACGAATACACAAACACCCAGACCCAGAACAGAAATCTAAACTCAGATGTCTGTCTGGCTCGCGATAAAACCCGAGACCCACTGCGTTTCAGACCGGTATGATGACCGCTCCACCAGGTGGGTCGTCATGCGTTGCTTACATGTCTGAAGCAAGTAGTGGCGAAACGCAAGAACTGCTTCATATTATAAATAGATTTGGCGATGATACTTCTTTGGTGAGTCACCTTGACCTAACTGTTAACATTATGATATCAGAAGGCCTAGAAATATTTTACGATTAGAAAGTTAAAAATACTATTATTTAATTACGGCTTACGTTATCTTAGCCTTTGTATTACATTTTCGCTTTTTAAAAAACACTAAAAAACTCCTTTAATAAAACCTGACGTAACAAGTAGTGGGCGATATTTCACACGAATACAAAAATTAATATAATTTTCTAAAATTAACAAGCATTAATTATTTCATAACTAACCCTTAACATCAAAGCTCCTTTTAATACAATTACACGCTAAATTAAAATCTCACCCTGCCTCATCGCGGGGGTCACCCCATGACAGTTTTAAAAATGTAAAATTGCGAACGCCGTGGGTGGCGACTTCATAAACGAATCGCGGCGGGATCTCGTATTGTTGTGATGTTTCTGCTTAAATTAGTTTTTTTTTCTATGTACATCTTTTTATATAAAAAACGAAGCGAGAAACGGGCATATAGTACTTACGATGGTAAACGATCTCTTTTGCCCATGGACATGTATGACCGACTTCATGCAGAACAGAGATTTTATCTGAAGGAAATAATACATACGTTGATTATCCTGAGGGCTAAGATGGTCGCCTCGATGTAAGTGAGCCGGCATACATACCCTTCTAACGAAATACAATAACTCCCATATTTTAAGTACATACATACATATGTTGGTGTGGCGGTGATTCGATCCTAGTTCTACTTCTTGAAACTATTAATAACATAGGATGATAATCTTAAAGTTAAACTTATCATTTACCTTAAGAGCGTTACTTTGATAATATATAATTCGTTCACGAACTCGAGAAAAACTTCAAATAATTACCGGCAGTCAAAAGCATCCAAATTAATTACAATCAACTAAAATTTAAGCGCATTTCAAACTAAATTAAATGCAAATTTCTTGTAGTACCTTTCGCAAGAGAGCAACCACTCGCCCCCGTTAAAACAATACGAATACGAATTTAAATCACATTCAAATTTTGCACTTCGATTAAAAGCTCCAAGAGGTAACGCCTAAGTGTAAAGCAAACAGCGCCACCAGCCAACTTGGAGCCGTAGTGGACAGTCCAGTGTAACTTGACCCATATCCGCTCAACCGATTGACCCCTGGAAGAACTTCAATAAATCGAAAGCGCGGGGTGTGGGGTGTCAGCTGAGATTGGGCGGTCTCATGTGATCCCAATTACTATGTGTAGAGTGCCAAGCCGCTTATGCAAATGACGATGTCCCGTGGACGTATCTAATGGTCCGTAATGGTGGCGAAGGGCGCGATGCACTTTTAGCGCTGCCTCGGACTCACAACAATGGATATCGATTTAGGTGGATCTATTCGTATGTGGGGCCAAACCGGATAGAAGGGAATGATAATTGAGGGTAGAATGATATTAATCAACTGATTGTACCTATCTCTGAATCAATTCAATATTTTATGAGTATCGATGAAAATAGAAACATACTAAAATTTTTTTGAAGAGCATTATAAGATATGCGTAATTTTTTACTGGATTCTTAATGTAACAACAATGAATTTACCTATAGGTATAACTGTTACTTAACCCATAATTACTGATCTGAATACGACTAGATTCGTACTTAGGTTTATAAAAGGTGCATTGTTATACATAATTTGGACTTAGATAACTTTCGTTATCTAAGTCCAAATTATGTATCCACCTTACAAACATAACTTTAGATCATTACTTCAAGACATCTAAATTGCTCTTGTTTGGTATTTGTGTCGTGTGGTGTCGATCTTGACTAGCACTACTATTTCGCTTCACGTGGATGTCGTAGAATATGACTGAGGGACAAAATCCAGGAAATAGGCACCTGTGGCTTCCTGTGTTACGACAACACCCACTGGGCACATCACGCATGCTAGACGCGGTAACAATGGGCAAAAATCCCCATTACGCTGATGGATAAGCTAAGGTAGAGATAACATTGGAAGAAGTAAAATAAAGTTAAAGAAAAAATCATAAAACTTTAATTTAAACATTAATTTAATAATGATCTCGTATTTTTACATCAATTGGAAACGTTTCCCTTCGAATACTTAATGAAAACTAAGCCACCATAATAAACAACTCGCAAGGAAACCCACATACAACGCAAATCAACTCCTAGGTGGCGGTTCACGATTTATTCGCCGTTACTTGGGTCCGACACGTGTAAATTTCCATCAGTGTACCCAATACTTGCCTAGAAGTAGTATGTAGATATTTATACGACGCATGTAACGGAGCGGTCACCATACGAGTCCGACGTGCAGTGAGTTCCGGGTTCGATCCCCAGCCAGACATTATGTCTGAATGATGAATTTAGATTTCTTTAAATTGCGTGTTTGTGTATTCGTCTTCATGTATCATGCCGTGAAGGAAATGTTATTTAAGTAAAATTTTCATAGATATAAATATCACATTAGAGAAGATCGTATTTTTTAGAATGGCAAGAAATGCTTACCTATGGCATTAAGTTCTCTTTTGTAATATTACACCCCATGTTTTTCGTTTAATTTATTTTCTTCTTTTTAGTCCGTAATAAAAACGTGATATATTAGAGAGATTCCTTTCATTTCTCTTATTCTTCGTAGTGTAAATATGATTTATTTTGGTATTGTCACAATTCAAACATATATTCAAAATAAAATATAAAGTCTCTAGTTCATTGGAAAAGTAGCGTAAAATTGATAACAAGCACCCGACCAGACAAGTCTAAAACCAAGATAACAAACCCATCCTTATTGCTCTACAAATTGAACAATTTATAACGGTGCCCGGTAGACTTTTATTGGCGCTTATACCGTTTAATTGCTATCGGACGAATTAAATCGGAACCGCGGTGTCTATTATACGCAATAATGTTACGGCAACATATGTTCCGTCCGGTTACGGTTAGGGCGTTATTAATCGACGTAAGAACGTTTTGTTCTCGATCCGTTCGGGTTTCCGGAATAAAGTGCGCCTATCCATCTTACTGTGCCTGAAAGTGGAGGATTTATTTGTTTTTGGTTTATCAGTTTAGTGGGTGAACCTTTCCGTGTAATTTATTTAAAAGAATTGAGAATCACCAGTGGGTTTTCCGTTTTAGAATAACTAACGGACAACAATTTTTTTATGTTCGGTTGTACGCATGTGAAAAGTTTTACTAAAGTAAAATATTTTGTAGGATCTGTTACAAAGTCTTTTATTTATCGATGTATAGTCTTTTCAAGTATGTCAATTTAAATATCTTTAAGTGTTTTGACTTTACTGCACAGACCTAGTAATGCAATTCACCTATAAAAAATATTATATTAAATTTTACATTTTGTTCTCTTTCGTAATAAATATATTATATACGAGTATATTGAACTTAACGTAACTTGCTACAAGCTAAACAATTATATATAAATTCGTATTTTACTTATACGCCAAAAGTAATGAAACTGAGAAATCTTAAATTATTCTTTAGTTCGTTCAATTCTGCTTTAGAATTTATACCATCTGAATTTTATACCAAGCATGTAAAGTACCATTACCTAATCAAAATACCGACGATGAAGTAATCTATTATCAAAAAAGCAAACGGACAGCGATGGATTGCCGACTGAGGGTCTATTCATACTGTCACCCGACTCATGATGGAAACAATAATAGCATTCAAATTTCGGGACCTATTATTAAATTTTACTTAGGTAAAAGCTGAAGACTTAAGGAATTCCTATAAATGTGACAGTTCATTCAGTCATTCATCTGATAGAGCTATCATAGCAAATTATTGAATAATTAGAAAAATCAATCAGCTTCTAACCCAATTTTAAGTGGTTATCACATATTATATCATGTTAACGTTTCTTATAAAAAAATCCTAAGAAGTCAACTACAAATCATTAAGAAGAAGTCAACTACACTAAGACAGAACACGACCTATATAAACTTACTATAATTGAAACATCGCTATCATAAGACAAGAAACAGTTTATTTCTACTAATTAACAGAAGTGTTAAGCGTTGCTCTATCAATGTTCTATCATCCACATATCTGAGAGGTACCAGCTTAATCCTCAAAGGTAGCAACGCAACTGTGGCCATTAAGTGGCCACTTATCATTAGGTGCGCAGCATACCCCCTTGCAACTTCTATATAATAAAAAAAAGCTTTAACGATGGTGCCACCACGGTATTCCACCAAAGTAGTGAAAATAGACCCCAATTCAAAATGGAAGTCGCGCTGCGCTCACATTATGCAAATCGTCCGGGTGCACACAGTGGGAATGCCGAAAAACGGCCCCAAAACACCGACACGTATGCTAAATAGAGCCCCGCTCGCAGACTTTACATTAAAAATTACTGCCCTATCGATTCGTCCAAGCCAGCATTTACCATTTAACAGTGGCAACCGACCACTCACCTTTTTGTTGTAGTAGTATCAGAGAAATAGCAAGTATGCAGTTCATCTGATGGTAAGTGGACATTGTCGATCATGGACATTTGTGATCAATTCCAAATAAGATAAGCATCCTACAAGTGGTCGATCATGAATGCGTTGCTACCCTTGAGGACTAGGAGAACGTCTCGGATAAGTATGTCTCCCTTACCGCTCTCCAAGATAGAACACAGAAGCCTTGTATGAAAATGAGGTGAACTGTTCTTTATCAGGAATTATGACTTTTCACGCATACGACATTCCGTCCAAATCTCAATTTGTTTTCAAAACACGAATTCCCATGTCTTAATTTCAGTCGTCGATCAACCGAGGTTGTGATGTATAGAGATTCGAATTCCTGTTGGTATTTACAGAATAGCTGCAGAAAACATTCCTGTTTGCAAACGATACGTCAGCTACGATACGTGAGCGCTTTCAACTTTTTTAATTTGGATCGCCGCCTCGGCTATTTCGGAATGGAGATGAAAGATTAATGCAAACATTGTACGTAACGCGAATGCTCTTAGTTGCAAAAAAGATTTTGTGGACTTACGAGTTCATTGAGCGAAAAATTATTTATTAATGTTACTGTTTGAAATAAAATGTAATTGTTTATAAGTAAGATGTATTACATTGACACTTTTATTACTTTTTGAAAGTTAATTTATGTGTGTTTTATTCCAATCCTTATGTGGATCGGTCATTTTATATATACTTATTAATATATATTTATTTATTAATATATAATGTTTTTACTGGGCAGTAAAATAAAATGTAGTATAATTATTTTCCCCATTCCATATTAACAGATCTAAAACATAAAAAAGAGGCTAATAAACTACATGATGTAGTCATTACAGCCTACGGATACATAACAAAGCCAGAAATACTACCAATGTATCGCCAGCTTCAAAATTTACTTCTTGTAACTGTAATTAAATAAAAGGACCTTAGTATTCTAATAATTTGTACGTCATACCCATTGTACATCATACATACTAGAACTTAAATACATAAACTGACCCATTATTAAAATTGTCTGACATTAGCAAAGATAACTCCATGGTCTCATAATTTCCTTATAAGAACGATACGACGTTTACTCAGAATTCATTCGTTAAATAAAAATTGTCTTTGATTTTTCATCTGACACTGATTATCGAAATCTTATTTCGGATTCATTATTTTATGATATTCTCGCAAGCGCACTTATTGTGTCAACAAGAGACCATTTCAATTATTTTCGAAAGACTCGAATAACGAACGGAGAAAAGACGATGATTCAACGAGATACTCTGTCTAAGAGCTGCTTCAGGTGTACAGAATCCTGTCGCACAAATTGACAAACTATTTTATATTAATTAAATTTTATTTATATACATTTATATACATGCCTAATAACAGCAGTGTTATGCGCTGTTGTGTTCTGGTCTGAAGGGTGTAGTAAGGGAGACATTTCTTTACTTTTCCGAGACATACTTTTACATTCCATCTTAGTCCTCAGTGGTAGCGATGCATCTGTGGCTAACCTTAGGTGAGAATTTGATTTTACCTAGGTTTGATTACAGTTGTCCAAGGGCGGCATTAACCACTTACCATCAGATGGGCTGCATGCTCGTTTACTACTTCTATACTATAAAAAAAAATCTTTCTACTGACCTACTGTTGGTAACGTATTTTCTTTTGGGATGACGGCTAAGGCCGTAATCCAGTATATTTGCTAACTGCTTGCTAGTTCACTGACATGACCGTTTCATCATTCATCTATACATTTATAAATAAAATTGAAGTGTCTGTTTGTAATATATTATATACAATATAACAGCTTTTTATCAAATGCGTATGAAAGTATATACGATACTGATAACAACGCTTTTTTTACACTCATAGCCCCACAGTACGATTTTCTCCTGTGTCGGGGGTGCCATGGACACACAAAGACGAATACACAAACACCCAGACCCAGAACAGAAATCTAAACTTATCATTCAGATGTCTGTCTGGCCGGGGATCGAATCCGAGACCCACTGCGTGCGTCTCGGATTCAGTATTGTGACCGCTCCGC
>MOOZ01000383.1:648275-661521 GCA_002930495.1 Cecropterus lyciades
AAAGAATTAATATTTCATTTCACGAGAATAAATTAATTCATTTATAATGAATTAATTTATTCTCGCGCATATTTGTACATAATGATTCCGTGACCTTTCATTTAACCTCAATATTGCAATATGTTGATAAATAATGGGTACCCATTATACTGTATATCCACGCAGTAGAGGTGATCCCAACAATTTACATAAATATTGCAATATTTAGTTAACCCGCAAATGCTCACGTCCCGTATCGCATGCAGGTAAATTAATATGATCATGCTGTACAAGTAATCCGACGTACAGTAAATGAGAGGGGGAACAGAAACCGAGAGCGCCCTCTTCCTTTTTTATAATTGGAGCAATCTTATAAAGGTACTTTCCTATGTTGAAGTTTAAAACAAAAAATGAATTAAAGCCTCGTGAAATGATAAGATTAAGCTTAACTTGTAAAAGTGTAACTGATCTTAATTAACAAAAAAAATGCAATGATGCAATTCTGAACTTTTACGTGTCGTTTGTATTTAAGAAATTATTTTTTTTATTTTTGCTAGTCTGGTTAAAGCATGCTTGCATCGAAACCCTGTTATAACTATGATATAATTAAAAAACGACAAACAATTTCCAAATTTTTAAACCGCATGCATTCAAACAAAAAGAACTTGTAAAGATAAACAGAGTGATCAAATATTAATAGAATGTTTCAACTATTTGGCAACATACACGAGATTGACAACATTGAAATCACAATAGTCGTACAAACTCCGTAATTGCAGCAAGCGAATATTTATCAACTATTATCAATAAATATCGCCGAGCTCCAACATGTTATGTCTATAAATATACTTCCATTTAGTTCAACCCGCAAACGCTACTGTCCCGCATGCATGCAGGTAAATTAATATCATCCTGTAAAACAACATGTCGTACGCTACGCGGTCTCTCATTAAAGTACAATTAATGAGGGATGGAAACAAAAAACCGCACGCGAGCGCCCTCTGCCTAATGAATGTAGTCATGCGTTTTATTAAAAGGGTGGCCGGATGCGACGTGGCCCGTTATGATTTCACTCGCAACAATGTAGCGCCGTGCTTACACAAACAGACATCGCGTTTGACTGTGCAACGCATTGTGCTTTATATTGCGTTTTGTGCATCATGTTTTAGAGTTGCATAAAACGACTGTGTGGACTTCAATTGACTTATGAATTTTGAGCTTAACTTTTACTTTACAAACGTATGAATTTTATGTTTTCTGTATGGATTGTAACGGTACGGCTTTTGTAAGGGTTTTTTTTTATAAAAATTATGTTTCGAACGAGTATGCAGTCCATCTTAAGGTGGTCACTGCCGTCTATCGATATCGTCAAGTAATTTTACGCTGAACAAGGGTTTTATCTATATTTCTTCCTAATAACAGCAGTGTTATGCGCTGTTGTGTTCTGATCTGAAGGGTGTGGTAAGGGAGACATACTTTTCCGAGGCATTCCATCTTAGTCCTCAGGGGTAGAAACGTATCTGTGGCTAACCTTAGGTGAGACTTTGATCTTAGCTGGGGTTGATTACAGATGTCCATGGGCGACAGTAGCCACTTACCATCAGGTGGGCTGCATGCTCGTTTGCTACATCCATACTATAAAAAAAAGTAAGTAAGTAAGATGCTCTACTCCTTAGGACTAAGGTGGTCGCTTCATTGTAATGTAAATAATTGCTGCTAAAAACTGTAATTTTTTGGACTTTTTCACACTCATCCTGTGCGACATTGTCATGCATCGTGATTAATAGATATCTGCCTTTACTGGGATTTAACCCAGAATTCCCCTCGAGTTATTTCCGGAAAGGCGCCATGTGGATCGTCAATTTGATACATATATTTTTGGCACGAATTGGTAATACTTTGTAGCATTTGGTAGGACCTTACAAGATGGCAGTGAAACGAGTGTATGGTTCGACCGGGGAAGTACTACCGCTACACCTATTTCTAGCGTGAAGGATTTCTTGCGTTTCGTTGGAGGCACTTACTTGCGGCAGTCACCACTTATCATAAGATGAATTGTATGCTCGTTTGCTATTGTACTATATAAAATACGCTTTCTACATTCATAGCCTCTTACCAGGATTTTCTCCTATGTCGTGGGTGCCATGGACACACAAAGACGACTACACAAATACCTAGACCCAGAAAAGAAATCTAAACTCAACATTCAGATTTCTGTTTGGTCGGGTATCGAACCCGAGACCCACTGCGTGTCAGACCGGTGTGGTGACCGCTTCACAAGCGGATCGTGAAAAGCATTGCTGCATGCTTCAATTTTGTAAAGAAAAAATTATGGTCAGAATTTAAACTGACCTAACAAGATACTTAACGAACGTACGAATAGTTAACCGCAAAGACTGGCAGTTTCTCCTAACTTCATATTTATATTTAGGAAGGATGAACACGCGTAACAAATAAACTGGAGACTTAAGGAGTAGCTTTTAACCGTTAAATTTTCTAGAGCATTCAGTCCCGGAGCAATAAGGTTCAGATTTATTGGACATTTGCAAGAAGTGCATCCTATTACACGCACTGAAAATTCCAGTGTCGCGATTTAATCCTTTTATTTAAAGCATTAGTTCACGAGTCTTTGATGATGCATTTAGCTGACGGCTCATATGATGTACAGGTTGTGAAGTAGATCAATAAATTTCGTCAAATTGGAACGATTTATTATAAGACTGCAGTGATTTATAAGTATGATTCCAAACCACCGAAATAGGACAACCAAGATGTCATTTTAAAAAAAGATCATTATTAAATGTTTGGAACATTCTCAAAATATTTCGAGATGATAGGTTTGATTTACAGAATGACAAAATATAACAAATGGCAATGTCAAAAAATTACGCCTAACGATGACAAAATATTACGAGTAAATCTACATGTCCCTTCTGGCTGGTCTTTTCAAAGTACAAGGTTTCAACAAGGTTTTAATGACGGCTAAAAACGATGTCCTTTATTGGTCACCATCCAAATATGGATCCATAAGCTACCAATATATTGTGCTAATTAAAAAAAATCAAAAGCTCTCAAAATCAAAATAATCAAAACTGTTTCGGACTGGCCAAGATACCAAACAAAATAAAACTAAAGTTTAAATGTATTGATGTCTCAACATTACTTCTTAAAATGCAGCGATCAAAAATTGAGATTTCAGCATTAATGGTTATAATACGGCGTATTATAACCATTAATGCTGTTTCGTAGTGGTCACGGGACGTTGTGAAAACGTTGGTGAAGTGCTAAGTGCATCGGATAGACCAATCCCCGTGCTATTGCACTGAATGTGCAGTATTCATATATCCTTATATGTTATGTTATCCTTCTACACGTATCTATTACCATTAATACAATAAATTATATATTATTCAGACAATAACATCGACCTGTATTTTTAATTCAAATTGAGCATAGATCCCAACAAATCAACTATTTGTAAAATTACGTGTTCAAGTCAACGGTTCTCAAATCAACTTGTAGTACAACGACACATGACACGAGGCGATATGTTCTTTAATCCGTCTGTTACATTTACATACAAACACTATGCATATGCACGAATAAGCTATATGACAGGCGATTCGATCAGAAAACAACGTCTTTGCTGTAAAAACAAACGAACTTTTGGTCTAAATAACAAATAATTGGTTCCGTATAACAAAATATTTTGATACAAAAATATACAAACAAATGATTAATTTGAAGGTGGTAGAACTCTCTGGGGTTTGAACCCGGAAACAACACCGCCACACCTATTTTTGAAGGGTGTGGTAAGGGATACATACTATTCCGAGGCATTCATCTTAGTTCTTAGGGATAAAAAACACAATAATTCTTTTAATTACATGTCGTTAGTTCGTTACTTAATCAGTTAATTTGCGTATCACAAAGTCCAAAAAGCAAATTTATGTTACGAAATACACACGGTTATTGTAGAATGGTATGAATCGACGTAGACAAAGTGTATTATAAACAAAAATCGATGCGTAAGCTACTTATATCTAAATGAAATATATAGCAGCTGCCACACGTGACGCACAGAGGGCCCAGATTCGATCCGCCAACAAGCAGAATTGTATATAATTTTATATTTTTTTTATAATATTGAAGTAGCAAACGTGCATGTTCATCTAATGGTCGCCCATGGACATTGGTGAGCAAATTTATATAGATCAAGGGTTCTATCTATCTATCGAAGTCAATCACAGATGCGATGTTGCCTATAGTCTTCGGGAGTAACATCGCCTCATACGAAATGGCAACCACATCCATTCGCCGTAACGCAAGAACTGCTTCAAGCTAGAATTAGATGTAGCGATTTGGCCTCCCCGGTAACATACTTATTCTGCCTTTCAAAATTATGAATTAGGATTATTGTTCTATATCTATGTGTTTATGTATACGTTTTTCATCCACCACACTAAGAGGCTATGTGTACATACTAATGAAACGTAAAATCTAAGAAACTCCAAAGTATTGTATTGTCTTTCAAAGCGTTTTTTAACTTTCTTCGCGGAACCCAAAACCCCGACGGTCCACCGCAGATGTGAAATGGCATTACGCCAAGCGATGCGTTCGTCGGTGCCGGTGGCAGTTTACCTATCAACGCGATTGCGTGTGCCGGAATGGAGACCATACGGACGCCGCATTAATATATACGAGAGACGTGTCAACAACTCGTTTGTAGAACGCCGTGGAGATGTTGATTTCAGGGTGAGGATCGCTAGAAAACTATAAACGTTGCGAACAAATTTGATTAGTTTTGATAGACCTTTATGATAAACTAGGCGTGTTCCACGGCGTCGCCCACGTAAAAAAAAACATAATGTAACATTTCATTTTAATAATATTAAAAAGAGTAGATTTTAATGAAATAATGATTCAACTACTCGTATATCAAAACCATTTAATTAAATTCAGTAAGTCAAACAGTTTGTTCCAGCATCTCTTGAATAGTTTTAGTCAAGTCTTAAAAATTTAAATCATTGATTAGAATGGTATGACACCATTTTAATCAAATAGCATAGAATAAAACAAACATTATATGTACGTATAGCATACACGTATAAAATAAACACTGACGCATGACAGATAAATCTTAGGGAGTCTTTACTACACATCATAATATATTTTACGAACAATACATCAGATGTTTAAAATTACGATTACGATAATTTTACACCCATTTCCTAACTTGAGCATATTTTTGACAATACAAGATTGCGATACAAGAAATTCAGTACTGTTGTACTTGAACAATAGCGTCGATAATCCTCAGTCCGATCTGAGATAGGTAGGCTACTATATTTTGTTGCTTTACCTAAAATGGGTGTTGGGTTTTAGAATAGAAACATATGTCGTCTAGAGGAAAATAAGTAAACCATCTTACTGTATACACAAAATAGTGGGTAATCAATAAAGAACAAAAACAATCATGGTTAAAGGCTTTTCTTGTAAATTGTCAGACAGTGTGACATGGTTATGTATACGAAAAAGACACGACACAGGAACAAAAATATTACTATTCCTTACTGTAATCTATGTGTTTTGTGTACGATAAACGCGATATCCAAATTACAGATAAGAATTTGGATTTAAATGATTAAGGTACTAACTAATATTATAAATATTAGTTATACTAATATTATAAAGCTGAAGAGTTTGTTTGTTTGTTTGAACGCGCTAATCTCAGGAACTACTGGTCCGATTTGAAAAATTATTTCGGTGTTATCCCATTATCGAGGAAGGCTATAAGCTAAATATCATCACGCTAAGACCAACAGGAGTGGAGCAGCAATGAAGAATGTTTCAAAATCGGGGTTTTTTTTCTAATGAGAGCTTCCGCTGCATGCATAATGTTTATGTATGTCACGTTACATTTCTTTTTAACGCGAGTGAAACCGCGAGCTCAGCTAGTTTAAACTAAAATTATTAAAATTAACTCAAAGTCTACGTTGTCATTAGTCGTCACGACCCCTCATGAACAGCTAAGGCCGATCATAGATGGGTTGCGTCTCCTGAGGACTATTATGGTGGTTTAAAACTTAAATTAGCTAGCATCCTAACCCTTTCACCGAAGCTGAAAATTGCTTCAACTTAAGAATATGCGTCGCGGTGATACTCTTCAGGCGAGCCGTACTGGTTCCACCACCCTTCCAGTTTTTATTAAAATTAAGATATATTAATTTAAGATATAATATTTATTTATTGAATTTTAATTTAAAATTATTGAATCTATCATTCAATAATTTTAAATTAAAATTCAATAAATAAATATTATATCTTGTATTATTCTTAAAATAGGATAGTAACTAGATATTAATGTATTCACATAAGAAATCGAGTATCATATAGTTGGACAATGGGCGCCGACAATACGTAGTCTGATCTGGGATAGCTACAGTGCTCAAATAGCTTCTGTTACGGTCTGTACCTTGTGTGAATATTATCTTCCGTTATAACTACTAGGTAACATTCTACTAGCTGCTGAATTGTGTTGTTGGTTTACTACTTACTTTACTCATTTATAGGACCTATTTTTTTCTTTTAAAATTAAAATGCCAAACGAACTTGCAATTCACTGAGAAGTCATTTCCACTGATGGAAATCTGTAATCAACCCTAATGGGATTGAAGTGTAATCTAAGGCCAAATATAAGTGCATTGCTACCCCTGATGACTAAGTTGAAAAATCTCATGTGAACCTTATCAAAATCTTCAAACCAGAAAACGATATAATAAGGAATAATACAATAGTGTGGCAGTTGTCCGACCTCAGTGGCATCATATAAATATCTAATACTTCTTATCTTTATTCGAAGCTTCTGTATAATTAAATTAGAAAAAGAGATTGAGATTATTTCAATTTACTAAGTTTAATTTAATACGATTGAAGTCAATATTAATCATGGATATCCCTCACCCCCGCTAAAACATCTCACGTCGATTGACATGACAAATTTCCTGCTTTGAAACTGGATCCGTCATTTATTTTTATTCCCAATTTATTGCTATAGTCGACGGTAAAACAACAGCCTTTTACAGGAGCATAGTTCGAAATTGGAACGGATATCAAAATGATCCGGTTGAATTGAAATATTTACCTGTCATATTTACCGGTAATATTTACCGGATATGCTCATGCAAATGTTTACAGCCCAAAACATGCGGTGAAAGTCAACCGTATATCAATTCCCGTGTCCGTAATGAAAGGTTTTGATATTAATGACGCATTATGGTAATTTATTTTCATTTGTAATGATGTGCGCCATTATATTACCTAACTAACAATTCAAACCATACGGCATATTATTACTATGTCGTATGGTTTAAATTGTTAGTGCAAATTTGTTCTATTTAAATATGTGCTGGTTATTTTTTAAATATACCAAATTTAATCTCTTCTCTGGTGTTGGAATTTGGTCTCCATTGGTATCGATGATTACTTTCAAAATTTAGCAAATTAATTTAG
The DNA here is from genome assembly GCA_002930495.1 of Cecropterus lyciades. Lineage (NCBI taxonomy): Eukaryota > Metazoa > Arthropoda > Insecta > Lepidoptera > Hesperiidae > Cecropterus > Cecropterus lyciades. The sequence goes on from MOOZ01000383.1 coordinate 655,767, forward strand.
ATATTGGTCTCTACCTATGAAATTGCCGTTCTGCAGTACCGGCCATTTCAAATTGATTTTTTTTTGGCTGAAAATTCTAATTTCAATTTAATTTTATTTTAAAATCAAGGATTTTTTTCCAAAATCGTCATTTGTTTAAGATAGTTTATATCTATACAAATTACGCGCCACGTTTTTTTGTCCGCTATGAACTCCTAAAATACTGAACCGATCTCAATAAAATTTGCACACAGAGTGCAGTTTGATACAATTTGAATGATAGGATAGTTTATATTTTACATAAATAACGTATCATGGTACTTGTCCGCTATAGATTTTTAAACTACTGAAACGATTTCAATGAAATTTGCACGCCGATCCAACTCGAGAGATAGGATAGCTTATATCTTATATAAATTACAGGTCACGTTGTTAGTTTGCTATGGACATCTAAACTACTAGGTATGGTAGTACTAGGTATGTAACCGCGACCATGTCGTAATCGTTTGGGTGGTATTTCTGTTAGATGATTTTAGGGTTCCGTACCCAAAAGGTAAAAACGGGACCCTATTACTAAGACTACGTTGTTCGGCGGTTCGTCTGTACGTCTGTCTATAACCAAGTTGTATCTTATGAACCTTGATAGACAGATAGTTGAAAGTTTCACAGATGATGTGTTTCAGTTGCCGCTATAACAACATATACTAATAGCAGAATAAAATTTAAGGGGGCTCCCATATAACAAATATGATTTTTTTCTCGATATTAATAGCGGCAAAAGGTAGAGGCTTGAAATATTCACAGTATATTTAGTTCTATGTATATTTTTGTTTTAAAAATTAATTATGAAGTCAAAATGAAATAAATATTTTAGAGGGGCTTCCATACAATAAATGTGATTTTTTTGCCGTTTTTTTTTTATAAATAATGGTACGGTACAAGAGGAGGCATTGATTTAAAAAAGAATATTCTCCCATGATCTGGCAAGATAATAACACTAGATTCAATATTATATACAAAGATGTATTGAACAATTAAAATAAATCATAATAATTTTAATATATATTTTAAAGGAACCAAACAAAGGGTAATTACACCATGATTTTACATAATAGAGCATACACGTTCCGTCAAATTTGCATGCAAATAGGTACATATGTACGTACGCGATAAAAACATTACCCTCCTTTTGGCAGATGGGTAATAAACCCTAACATTTAGTACTAACAACCACACCAATAATTTTTAATGCCAAACGAAGTGGGCACGGGTCTGCTAGCATTTTTATATGTTCTCAAAAAATAAGTTGTCTTTCGCTAACAAAAAACTCTCTTCTTACCCAACTGCGTTAGAAGAACATTACCCGTTTTTCGAGCGTATGTATGTATGTATATATGTATGTTTATTTGTATGTATTGTATGTATGCCCATTTCTTTCGCATGCGCTACAGCCCAAATGGCGTGACAGATTGTGACGTATGACATATCATTAGAATAGTCTCAGTTTAGAAAGTGGCATAGGCTATATAATTAAAAAAATGGCGTCTGGAGATAGTGGAAAAAGGGGGGATTAGGGACGATTTTTTTACTAATACACAATGACAAAATGGGTATCAAATGACAGCTAGTAAATAGATAATCTGAATATATATATACATATATGTGTATGTATTAATATATGTATGTTACGCTCAAAGACGTAAAATGCTCAGTGAAAAATAGCTCGACACCGACAAGTTACAACCTGTCCGTCGTGATATGGTTAAACCAATGAATGCTCAAAACGTGTCATGGCTTTTCTTCATTGCCACAACGCGTTGAGATCCAATAGCAAGTCAGCTACGACACGAATTTCGCTATTTGGTCTTTTTGTGATTGCCACAACGCATCGTACGCGTTTTCATTAGACCCATAACACGAATTTCGCCATGTAGATGTTTTACTGTGACCACAACGCGTTGTGAGCTATTTTTCCGCTCACTGAGCGTTTTCGATCTTTGAGCGTATCATACATATATACTAAAATACTTTCACTTGGACTATTTTGGCAAAAACTGATAAAAGCATTAGATTAAATGTATGTTATTATGAACAAAACTTTCATTTTAAGCAGCCGGGTTTTTTGTTTTAATGTTCTTAACGATGATAGTAGTTTAATAGTTGAAGAACAGTTTGACTATGAGGTGGTGACAACCCCGTAGTCAACGGGGACGTCACCACTACTTCAGTTTTTTTATTAATTTCTGTATTAGTATAATATTGATAAGCGCTAGCTAGTGGATTCCGACAGGGCTTAATAAGGCTAAACCATTTTTACATGGCAATCCCAGCAAGGGGAAACAACGCATGTGTGTTAGGCTTTACATAGTTTATTAAAATACAAATATAAGAATAATAACGTAACGTTTTAATTAAAATCACATAGATCAACAAAACAACAAAATACAACACACAGTATGTCAAATTAAGGTATATAAGTAACATATTTCATTATTTCTTATTTATTAGCATTTCGAGGTACGCTGTTGAGCAAAAGCTTCCCCTACTGGGGGTTTCGCGTCTGGTATGTATGTTAGTATTGAATGGGTATTTGGTGTCACAGGAACTTACTCTGCAGCCCATCTCCTGTATTTTGTCCCATAGTCCAATCCAACTGCACCTGTTTTTTGGAGTTTACTCTTTAAGAATCGATTTTCATATAAGGCATTTCATTTTTCTCATACCGGGCGTATGAGAAAAATCTGAGGAGTAAAATCTAGTGATCGAATGACTTCGTTACGTTTTTGGTGCACAACCTATTGCACCTATGTGCACCTTTCCTTTTTTCACCTGTCGCATAGATGGCGCTGTTTACAACAATTTAAACTTACTTTAAGTTTTTTCATCCGTCGCATAGAGGGCGCTGTTTACAACAATTGAAACTTATTTAAATTGAATTTTATTGCACCTGTTTAGATAACTGTACTTTAGGCGTAAACTCCAATCATGCGTCGAACTGACACACACTTTTTTAAGCTCTGTTCATCTTTATTTTAATGATTAAGTATGTCGTGGTTCTTTGTTTTTGTTTTACAATTTACGACTACATTTTCGTACGCTTAGTAAGTCTGTAAGTAAAAGTAATAAAATTTGTAAATACTGTTCATGCCTGTAATTGGCAGGGAAAGGAAGTTTGTAAGAATCTGTTTACAAAACTTATACTAAGAATTCTGTGTAATGCCATTGGCGTGTAAAAAAATAAAATAAAAATAAAATAGTCACCTCCGATGATATTCACGGGAAGAAAGGGAGTGATGCTATTCAATACCGTCACTACACGGCAGTCATGATTTACATGTGAACAATATTATTACCATGTAGTTAATATTAATCTAGCGAGTGAAATTAAAGTTATTCGATTTCGGCGACCTCATCAAGCGTCCAATATTGTATGATATTCAGCTACGAATCCACTGTACAGGGTGCTATATATACAAATGAGTGTTTGCAAATATAAATAAAATATTTGTGCTGTTTTATTTTATTAGAATAAGGTCCATTTTACTGGTTAGGCTATAAATATATTTGTTGAATTGCATATTTTGAATTATTTATCATCAATGCTGCTTATCTGAATTATATAGACTACAAAAATGTTAAGACGTTTAATTAAATTTAAAAAAAATATATACTTGTCAATAAAGATTTCTTTCCAATAATTTGATAATATATTTACTGATACTAACTTTTCGTATTTTACTGTAGATGAATTTGGACCTCTCTCATTTGTATCTGAATAAAATTTACTCGTATGCGTCACTTATAATTAGTATATTTTTGGAACACCCTGTTAATATATTCATATTGCCGAGAATCAATGCTGTACATTAGTTGATTGGTTGGTCGGTCGAAAAGCCGGCGCTAGGAGCGCTTGCCTCTGCGACCGAATTGGAGTATTTAATTGAAGTTATGTTTCGCTTGTGGTTTTAATATTGTCCCCGTATGATTGATTGGTATATGCTACAGAAATAGCGCTATTCTGAGTTAAGTTTTTGTTGGACAATGAAGACCTCTTTACTTAGATTATGTTTGTTAAGGAAGATATTTCTAAATAAGTTTTAGGGGTGTAGCTTAAACAAGTATACCAAGACTAAAATTGAGTCTCTGTACTGTGTGTATAGATATATAATGCATGCACTAAAATATGACATTCTTTAATATTGTAACATAGTTAAATATCATTTAAGGCTAATAACATAGCAGTTATGTGCAATAATTTATTTACATGCCCTCATACACACGTCTTTGCCAGGTGGTAGAATTAGTGTAGTTCAATAGGGGTGGTGCCTCCGTCGCACCTATTTCTAGCATAGGGTGTGATTGCCAGCTCTCTTATATATGAGGCGACCATCTTAGTTCTCGGGAGTAGACACATATCTGTGATCGACTTCAGATATAATCCCTGTTAGACAGGACTTCAAATAAATGAAGTTCCTTACAGATGTCTATGGGCGGCAGTACTGATAAATAAAAATATTTTGTTACCTATCAATGGATTAAACTAATTATTGTTAACAAACTGAACATAGTCAAATTATTATATCTAACAGCAACAAAATAACATTTTGATTATATTTGCCCGTGTAAGGTGGGGTTATGGGGGTATGGGGGACATATGTCCAAGTATACTTTGATTTGTATCGAGTATAACGTATTTACCGTATTACATTCATATATCGCGTATAAGTGCCGATATTAGGCTATTTTTTTTTCAAAAGGCACTGATAATCTCAATCCAAGTGTCAAGTCCATTGAAGTGGAGAAGTACCAAAGCTGAAATTAATTTCAGAATCGACACTAAACCTTCTATTAATATTCACATCACTCTTCGGAGTGACGTCTTTGACACCTACCAAATTACCGAAATAGACTAAGTGACAGCTAGGAGAATTAGAGCATGCTGTGTATGTTTCTATGTTTTGTGTATCATAGATATGTACATGTGGTTTGTAGGAATTTGTAGCACTGTGCGTGTGTGCGTTTGTGCGTGTGTATACATGTGTGTATACTCATGTGTATGTTTGTTTGTGTGTACGTGCGTTGAAAATAAGTATGATCAAAGTAAAAAAAGGGTTGGAGATTATTATTACATTAGGTGAACTAACTTATCAATTATTCTTGCGATTTTAAAAAGAGGTTTGGTTTATCCACATTTAATATATCTAGTAAGGCGGTTTCTACAATGTTACCAATGTGCAGAGATAAGTTCACCTATTTGAGATCTCAAAATCAAAAGAGAAAAGCATTTGAACCTTCGTAACTTTAACATTTTATTATATTCCGCAAAAACTAATAACAAGGATTTGTACATAGAAAAACCTACATGGATTTTCTACTAATAACAAGGATTTTTACCGCACTAAAACCCCCCCGGTGGTCGTCCTCAGCGCTGCGTAGGGGACTCCGGAATCTCCACTGGAACGCAACCGGAGTCCTCCGAGCGCGATACCCCTTACGGGCTCTTCCCGGTGAGCACCGTGTCTTCACCTGTTACGACGGTACGCGACCACACATGCCGCCGTCCTTCCCGAGGTCGCTTGGCTGAACGACTCGAGCTCCCTATCTTGCCGCCCGCAACCCCAGAAGCCCCCTTTAAGTCGCCTCTTACGACAGGCAGGGGATACCGTAGCCCTATTCTGGTCCCGGAACTTCAGGGACAATGTAACTTTTACCTACGGGTTCACAACATAAAACTACATTTTCCTGTTACTATGAAGTTGAAATAAATGCGGTGACG
>MOOZ01000383.1:662045-673214 GCA_002930495.1 Cecropterus lyciades
GCGGTGACGACAGTTCAACGCTTTTATAGAGGTTTCACCTTATAAAACAAGGGCAACCAAAACAGATAAGGTAAGTTAACAAGATAAGTTCGCTAGAGTGAATTTTCTCCTAAACTTTTTTAACCATGAAAACTTTTCAAACGACATCGGTGTAAAGCGAAATGAGAAATGACATATTATGACCCTTAAGTTGATAAAACGAATCTGCACAGTTCCTTAAAACTAGAAAGAAATATCTCGTTTGGAGATAATAAATACAAATCAGAAATTATTGATTCATAAATGATGTGCTAGTGATTTTGTATATTGGAAGTCTTAACGGAACGATGTGGTCGCTTAGCGACAAAGTCCTAAACAATAAAAAAAAATGTGCTTAATTTTGTGTGTGTTTTCGATCACTAAAGAGTCAGAGTCATTTCTGTAAAAGCGAGGCCAAAGATGCATTGCGACATAAAGACTGGGTTGCAATAATATAGATAAGTACGTTTCCTTTATCATAAAGATCGAAAAAAAAAACACAGTAACGCTCGACAGTATTGTAATAAGGCAGACACAGGTCTGGCGGTTGTTTCTGTGCCGCAAAGATATTTAGACGTTCATTTGCCAGTTCAATTTTATAAAATCACAAATCGTATCTATGTATATTTTAATTGCCAAAGTAGCAGATTCTTTTTCAACCCAAGCCGCAATCACTCAGAAAATCATTCTAAACCAATATAAAAGTTTGAAAACTTCTTACTTACGTACATCAAACTTTTCAGACGCCATACGATTAGCGCTTGACGACTGTCGTCTCCACTCGACATCAAATTCCAAGCTTGACATCTTTGAATCTTTGCGTCCTCATGAAGGTGACTGAGTTTGCCACCTATCCATGACAAATGACGCTACTTAGCTATGATAAAATTTAAATAGCTGTGACATAGAAAAATATGAGATGAATTTTATACAGACATTTTTCAGTTCATTTGTTATTTTTTAACCTTTAAAACTTAGGAACATTTAACTTTTATTAGATTTTACTTGTATGAAAAATAGATGTTATAATTTCGAAATTTTGAAAATCCTTGGTTTGATTCAGGAGGTCACGCTATACATATTTCGTATGTTGAAGGTGATAGAACCTCTCTACTAAAATCCCCGAAGAGAGAACTATCTCTACTAAAATCCCTGTAAAAGCAATTGTAATGATCACTACAATAAAATTAAACATTGATTTTAGGTTATTTGCAGAATCTTGATAGTTTTAGTATCTCAATATAGAATACACATATGGTGTTTGTTTTAACTATTCTGATATTGAAGAATATCCTGAATATTGAAAATTACTATATCAGTAAAAATAATATTATAATATTTACTTTATATATAGCGAATAAACATACTTTAACCTTTTTCTAGAGAACTATCAGATAACCTACACATCTGCTATTACACATCTCCCACATCCCTTCATCGTAAAGCAGTGATAATAAATTTCTAGTAGGCACACATCATTTTAAAGAAAAATCAGTGGTGCATGCCTGGGATTCGAACCTCGGACCTTCGAATGAACGACCAAGTATTAACCTAGTCTATAAGGCTATCACTTCTAGAATTAAAACAACTGCTAACTCTAAATCCAATAGCAAATTCCTTAACCTGAAAACTTCGTGTCTATTTGAAACGACAGAGTTTGTCACCTCCCTATGACAAACGATCTAACTTAGCGAGATATGATTTATGAAAATAGTTATTTAGCATTCAGTGATAGCTTATAAACTTGTTGAGGTTACATTTAAATTAAGGAAGTTATTGAATACAATTGGTTATTTTTTTTTGTTTGTTTTAATGATATGGCGTTAACTATAGAGCATATAGTCGACCCGATGGTGAGTGGTCACTGCCGCCCATGGACATCTGTAATCAACCCCAAATCAAAGTCTTACCTGAGATTAGCCACACATACGTTGCTACGCCTGAGAACTAAGTTATGACGCCTCGGATAAGTATGTTTCCCTAAACACATCCTTCAGACACACTAGAATACAGCAGCATACAACACTGCTGTTTTAAAGCAGAAATAGGTGTAGTAGGTAATGCGTAGTTTTCTTTAGAAATCTCGAATCTTGCGTTAAAAACCCTTACGATTTCAACATTTACCAGGTGGTAAAACTAATGTTGTTTGATCATGGGGTACCGACACACCTATTTCAAGCGTAAAACAGTTCTTGCTTTTCCGTGACAGGGTTCCGTGACTGTGGTTGCCGGCTCACTTATATATGTGGGTACCAACTTAGTCCTCAGGAGTGGCAATGTATTTGTGATCGACTTCATAGAGAACTGCTTACAGATGTCCATGGGCGGTAGTCACCACTTACCATCACGCCCGTTTGCTACTTTAATTTTACAAAAAAAATACGTACACATCCGGACACGTGAAATTCGTTTTCGCGTAATTAAATATACCTAAACTATATACTATATACCTACATGTATATATATAAACTATATACCTACATGTACCCATGTGTGTTACTCCCGTTACCGTGACGGCACTTGACGCCGCGAGTTACAAATCACTCCACTTAGCAGATGAGAGAGAGCTTGTAATTTGTCGCAAGTGGGATAACAATTTTAGAGTTTACTATTGCACGTCGTTTGAAACTGTAGAACATGGCGGATAATTTGCCGGTTACGAAAGGGAAATAAAATAAGATAAGATTTACAAGATTTGAATTAAATTTAAGTCAGATGTTGATTTAAAATTATAGTGAAATATTATATGATTGTGTTAACGTGTGTATAAGTATATATTTAAATTAAATATTACAGTTTTTAGGACATGATGATTTTTAAATTGATTCTGTGGTCAGAATAAATGAAATGGGGGATTTTTGTTTTATTTTGAAGAGTTAAAAACCCCTTCATTTTATGTAGTCTTTCTTTGATTTTTCCTAATTTTGTTATCAGCCTCAAACATATTTATAATATTCATCGATTGAAGTTAACCCGGCTTCATGTATTATGCAACAATAGGGTCACAGTATCCCCTGCCGTAAGAGGCAACAAAAAGGGTCTTTCAAGATTGCGGGCACCAAGACTCGGAGTTCGAACTGCCCAGCCAACCTACTCCGGGAAGACCGGCGGTATGTGTAGTCGCATACCGTCGTAAAAACCAGACGGTGCGGTAGGCCCAGCCGCTCACCTGGGGCCCGATGAAGTAGTCGTATTTTAAAATGCCAATTAATGAAAATAGGCAGGTTGATATGATATGATATATTTATGCCAAATTTCCAGTAACGTAGTTTCTGCGAAAATTTACTACGACACAGTCAGACGTACGGATGAACACATGAATGACATTTTTAGGAGTTTGTCAAAACAAGAAGTTAAAGTTAAAGTCACTGAATTTCATGACTGATCATTTCAGTTGAGTTATGTGCCTGTCGAAAACTATATATAAACTTTGTTTTTATATATGTCACTATTATAAATGCGAAACTTTGTTAGGATGTATGTATGTTTGTTACTCTTTTACACAGAAACTACTGTCTGTCTAATTTCGCTGTAATTTGGCACACAGATATTTTATAATCTAGATTAACATATAAAATACTCATTACCGTGATAAATATGATCGAAGTGGGTGGGACTGTGGGAATGAGCTTGCAATATTATGCAATATTGCAAGCGGTATAATTTGTATTTCCTGGGAAGTTTGAATCTTAATACCGTATCAATCGTCGCTTTATTATGACCTTATCAACCTGGTGTAAATAATACGACCCTCAAATATAAAAATAAATAAAGTTTAATTAAAACAAACTTGTGAATCAATTTGATAAACAATTGAAATTCCCTCCGTGGGTTCAATACAAACCATTTAATTCTTAACCAATGTAACAGATCCTTAGCAGGTACGAGACATAAACTATAACCAACTTAGCTAGAATTCGGAGAGTTGTTCAAGCGTTAAATTCTCATTACGTAGCTAACAAACCAATTTGATGCACTTAATTAAGGTCTTTGATCAGAGAGCGTGGTGTGGGCGATCGTCTCTACCTAAATGGATAAAGTAATAGAGATGCGACTTTGTAAGTCGGGTATCATGAAATGTATTCAGATTTATTGCATGATTATCTGTAAACTATTGCTTATACAAAATGGTTCGTTATTATTATCCGTGCTTCGTGGATAGTTACTAGTAGTATTTTTACTTCTGAATAAAACCAGGTGTATATACCTCCGTTTCCTGTAGATCCTAGTCATGACTGTTATAAAAACCAAAAAAAAACACACACACTTTCTACACTCATAGCCCCACACTAGGATTTTCTAGCGTGTCGTGAGTAGCATGGGCATAAAAGACGAATACACAAACACCCAGACCCAGAACAGAATCTAAACTCATCATTCAGATATCTGGTCTGGCCGAAACCCACTGCGTGTCAGACCGATATGATGAACGGGTCCACCACGCGGGTCGTCAATCTACAAAGTTAAACAACGTCCGTGCAGTCGAGTGTTGGATGGGTTTCCGCTAATGGCTGAAATTTATATGAACTTTTGTCCCACTAAGGACATAATAAATCATTGTTCCTAATTGTCTTTTCTTTCCCATTGGAAAGCAATTATTTCAAAATATTGGAGGTTAATGGATGTGAAACATGCCCATGGGTTAACTATTAACGAGCGGTAAGGAAGTCTTAATTTTTTTTCTCTTAATTATGCGATTAAATTTACTTGTTTCACCTACAATATTTAATTACCTTTACAAAAAAAATAATAATAATAGTATCTGCTCAAAACGTATATATATTTTACATAAAATTTTTAGGGCAACAAATATTTCATATAATGTTTATTTCGTTTGGGTTTATTTCCATATACAGTGCAAAAAAAAGTTGATAGTAATTAAAAAAAAAAATACATAATATTGCATAAGTTTACATAAGCCTTTAGGAATTTCTAATTTAAATTTTACTTAAGGTTAATTTAAATTTCTCGTATTTTGAACATTTATTTTATTTAATTATACTTACTGGCTTCAACATAAGGACTATACATATGTGTATGTGGTCGTGCATGCAATCATTTTATGGAAACAAGAAATTAAATCGTACGGGTAAACGAAGTCATTCCCTCCCTTAATGTTTGTACGTCAACTATGTTTGTTAATCAACTTTGAATTATAGCATGTGATTTATTACTAGAAATAATTTAGAGTGGAATTTAATCATGCTGTGAACTTTCCTTTCTAATTATTAATTTCTGCAATGACGTAGTCTCCCATGGCCTAGTCGTCATTTCTGTTCGTCATGTTCAGAGTTCGATTTATGAGTAGCCAAACATCTTAAGTTGTTTCGAAAAACATCAACTTTTTCATCAAAGTATCTGATATCATTACATCTAATATTAAAGTTTATGCTGATATTGATGATTGAGTTATTTCTGTCAATGTATTTTCAATAGACAACAAACAAAATAAATTTGATAGAAACACATATTAACATGTACTGAAAGATATGCTTACAATACATATATTTTTTATTTTAAAAATGTATCCAATGCTGTTAATTAAATTGGTACTACTACAATAATATCATAACTATTATGTTGATTTGTTTAAAATAAAATATATGTGCTTATTTTAAATTTGTAGACGAGTAAGGTGTTTTTGTTAATTAAAAACTGCCATACAATAAGTAGTTAGTAAGCATTCGAATTTTCATGGTTCAAATAATTTTAACCAAATAGGCATGATATTGGATATTTTTAACTTATTCTAATATGTGGATTGTAGCTCTATAGTACCCAATTTATACCTTTAATAAAACAATATCTAAGATTCATATGTCGTAACAAAACGTAAACATACGTTTGACATGTGTTTACAACGATAACGTCGTTCGATTTGTGACACACAGTGCACGAAGTAAAAGCAGAAACGATTGATGTAAACACGTTGTAACGTTACAAGTTGGCAGTTTGTTTACATTAGCACGTGACGTTAGAAAGTCGATTCGTCGACTTACACGCTGTTACATTAAACGTGCAATTTTGTGCAGATTTCATTGTGTAACCGGAAGAGGACAAGACTTACCGTTCAAAATCCGCGAGCCGGCCATGGTTGAATTAAGAGTAATGTGTCGTTTTAATCATTATCCGGTCGACGTGAAATATCGCAACATGCTCGCACTTATCAAACTATCTGTAGAACAACTTACGATGTAATTTATTTGGAAAATATTTCACAAACACAATCACGGTATCGCGTGGTATCGTGTCGCGAGAGTAGGGCGGGCGGCAACGCGTCCTGCTACGCCGAACGCCCCGGCGTGACTGAAGCATGCCCCCGCCCGCCCTTACAGGGCTTTTCTTTGTTTCGCATCCCCTCCGTGCGTCGTGTCGAACAAATTCTAATCTTATTCGCCGAGATCTTGCGTTCGACGATTGACTCGACGGTTGGAACGATAATTGGGAGAGTTGCGAACGAATTAGAAATGTTTGTTTATCACATTTTATTTCTTTGATGTTGCTGTTTATTTTTCTCTATATTAAATAAACTAAATGACACAAACGAAAGCCTGAAAGTTAAATGTAAAGTACATGTACCTATGTCATATTTACTTATTTTATTTGACATTTCCGCTGTGAGTAATTAGCGGAAATGTCAATTAATTAACAATGAATACTGATAATTAAAAACCAATGTTGTATGTACGAGCATGATAATATATATAGACTCAAAACTTTATATATAAGTCGGTGTGTTCATAATTTTTAAATTAACCACTACTGCATTTTTTAATCTCTCGCAAATAATACAGATGATTACAAGCGGAATTTAACCTACTAAGATATAAATTTCACCAAAACTCTTATACATTCTTAAATTTACTGAACGTACAGCAAATCTCGTGGTAAAACGTAACACAAACTAAATCGTAACTTGATATATTTTATTTTATTATAAAAACATAAATACACATGTACCTTATGTTTGACTTAGTTGAGAAAATCACCACATACCTACGCACGACGCGTTAGTGTTTACTTTGATAAACCGAGTTTCATTACATCAAAAGCAGGTGTTAATTAGCCTACCGCAGGCTGGAGTTTAGTGTTTTGAATATTAATTTTGTTACATTGCTTACTAAGCGAGAACTGACGTGTGCACGTAGGATACTTTGTAGAAAATATATGTGATATTAATTACACATATTGTGTTGAAATGATAAAATTAACTGTCAGAAATTTAAAGTCAGAGGATATGTGGTTTATGTCTGGCGGCATCCCTGTCACACCTATGTCTGTCTATGACTATAAACAGCCACGTTCAACGCTGATATTATTTGTTTTCAAGAGAGCGATAAAAAAGGTCGTACTTAGAAGACCTCGTAATGTATATAACAAGGTATTCTGACTTATTTTTCAGGAGTATAATGAATTATGATTGATTATAAATATCATTCACCGACAGTGACCACTCATCATATAATTAAGAAGGCTGTATGCTTGTTTGATACTCCGAAAATTGCATAAAATATTTCTTTTTTTTTTTTTTTGAAAATGTACGTATTCACAAGTATTTTGATTTGCAATTTATTGTTTGTTTCACTCTGAGGCTTCACTGTATGTTTTCATGCTTGCAATTTTGGATACCATGGGATACTTTTATGAACATTGAAGAGCTTTGAGTCAGTCAGAGTCAAGGGTAATGAGTAAAATCAGGGTCTGACCATAGCTATCCTGAGACTTTTAATATTCATTTAGTATTTCATGTTAGACATTAAGAGATCCAACCCGTTGAAAAAAATATGTTATATCCATTTAAACCATAACTTTAGACATTTGGCAAATGAGTTTGAAAGTAATTCAACAGTGTCAGGAACACGTTGCATCTACAAATTGGCTACAAATTATGTCAAGTACGTACGTAATACGTACTCTTCGTAGCAGTTGTAATTACAGACCCTGCAAGTTGGGTCTTTGTGTGTAAATTGCACCGTGGCGCGGATGTCACCCTTCTGTCTCGTACCTCAGGTTGGTAGGTGGAATTACTGCATGTCGAAACTTTTATTTGTGCAGTTAAGTTTTTTTATATAATCTCTTAAAGTGTATTTTTTATTTCACTACAAATATTGCCACATGAAAAACATTTTTTTTTACATATGATTAAAGTATCAAACTAAGACTAGTTTGATACTTTAATTATACTACTACATAGTGACCTCATCAAGTGTCTACTTTAATCAAGTAGACACTTGATGAGGTCACTACTGAAAGAAATTTGTAAACAAACTTATATATAACACTCCTGAGGTAGCTTTTCGCGAATGTTGGCTAATATGGTTGTCTCATATGAAAGTGATTGATTTATTGGTGTGGTAAAGGAGACATACTTTTCAGAGGCATTCCATCTTAGTTCTCAGGGTAGCAACGCATCAGAGGATAACCTGAGCTGAGACTTTGATCTTACCTTGGGTTGGTTGGTTGGTCGGCACTAGCCACTTACCATCAGGTGGGCTGCATGCTGTTTGCTACTTCCATACTATAAAAAAAAGTGAACCGGATACCACACACTACTACAAAAACGGAAGAATTGCCTCACATTAGAAATAAGTGTAGCGATAAGTGGTTACAACCATGGTATTTTTTTCTATAATATTGAAGTAGCAAACTCAGTGATGGTTAGAGATCCATGGTCATCTGTAGTTAACCCCAGATAAGATCAGAGTCTTACCTGATGCTGGCCACAGATTCGTTGCTACTCCTTGGGACTAAGTTGGATCGCCTTTATTATGTCTCCCTCACTACACCCTTCAGACTAAAACACATCAATGCTGAACACTGCTGTTATTAGGCAGAAAGAGGCGTGGCAGTGATACTTCCGGAGTCAAACCACAAAGATTCAAACCACCTTCAATAAACAAATACCAAAACTCTAGAAACGTACAAATATAAACGACCTTCCACTAAGTTGTGATGAACACGAGTAAATTTAAGTGAACCTTACGCGAAACGCTAAATCCACTGAACTAAGTTGAAACGACTTGTGATCAGAGGTTGTGAGGTGAATGTAGAGCTTAAAGACCTCACTCGCAAACACTTCAGTTTTATTATCGCACGAATTGCACTTCAAACACTTACGTACGTAGATTAGGAGAGTGTCAATATGTCCCCGCTCCGAAGCTAAGCCCGATTGTACCTCTGGGAATAATTCGCTTAAACCAACCTTGGTACTGCTACGTTTTATTTTATTGCACTACTTAATTATCAAAGCATTAGTTTTTGTTACAGCTTCACTATGTTATTTTTTGCTACTATTATATTTTAGATTTTTTTAATTTAACATCACATCATTAACCCATTCCTGCTCCACTTGTGGGAACGGTTCTCTTTTTAGAATAGGAAAGATTAGCCCATAGTCCACCACGGTAACAATATGTGTCTTGGTAGACTTCCTATAATTTAAGATTTTTTTCGGGTTTAATCACTATGTTATCACTTACCGTTAAAATATTTATGTATGAATGAAAAAAACATTAATAACGTAAGCCGGAAATTGATACCTCCATTACTAACTCAGGCTATGAAAGTAATACATTTTAATTCATTACGTTTTTTACAAAAAAAATGGCAACATATAATGCTGAACAAATACTATAAAATTAGATATAATACTTTCATATACTTTTCATGGAAATGTCAAAATATGTCGAAATAAATGGATGACAAAACGAATGTTGTATTATGTAAATAGTGTCACAGATAAGTGATAGTAATGACGTAATGAGCGCAATTAAGAAATTACATGTCCTACTTGCGCTGTTCTTTAAAACATTTAAGTGCCAACTAGCTTTAAATAAATTGAAATTTCACGCCTGGATTGAAGCCAGGAAAGTGTAAAAGAATTAAACTTGTTAAATACTGCAGTAGTTGTACTCGTAAATCATTGAGGACGTTTTGACAAATGTCCGTATAATTAGCACAAACGACTGTTGCGAGTGACTTCAAAGTGTTTTTTTGTCATAAGTGACAGGTACAGGATGTCATCAACAAACTGGGGCCGATTTGACGAGATTTGGTTATGTTATTAAAACCTTTAATACAAGTGACTCGACTGAAATGTTCAACTATTTTATTCGTAATTTAATAAAATGACTCTACGTGTCTCTATTGAGGTAAACATAAACAAAGAAAATATGATTACGCCTCACTTATAGATGATGTGACTGTCTTGGTCTTTGGGAGTAGCAACGCATCTGTGATCGACTTCAGATAGAAATTGCTTACGGTTGTCCATGGTCATTAATCACCACTTACCATTAAGTGTCCTGCATGGTTGTTTGCCGAAGCAGTAAAGTAACATCGATATGTTACTTTACTGCTACAGTTTCTTCCTATCAAATAAAATTATTTACGATCTACCTTGTCTTATTCTTCATTTTAGTATACAAGAAAACTTGTATAATACTATATTACGTAGAGTACCCGATTGAACCAACAAAGTAACACTTTTGTTGTTGTTTATAACAATTTATTTGTCAAAAGCTCACACAGCTTTTGTTTTTATTTAGAAGGGCTCGTATAAAGAAGGTATATGTATCAAAAGTTCATTTTTTTAACAAAAGAAAGCTTCGCACGAGAACAAACAGTTGCACATAGATCCGTAATACGTGAATAGCGGCTACAAATCTCCGGTCTCCACAGTAGTGGTGTGACGCGTCAATGAATAACGCTCGATGCGGCGGACGTCGCACGGCGCAAACAGTTTGACGCCCCCACTGTTGAACGTCACTCGTTGTTCCTCAAACATTTATTACTGTAATTCTGGATCCATTAATTTTAGTGCGTACGTTAAGTTCAATTTCAACAGATTCTTTACGAGTTAGATGTACAAAACTTTTGAAAAAATGTCTGAAGTTCGGAAAGAACTCGTCGTGATAATGATTAACTTGGAATTTGGTTTTGTGTGCTATATTTTAAGTTTCAGAAACAAAGACATAAAGTTCAGGAACGAAATATCTGTACTTTGTCGCTTATAAGCCAATTAATCTACAAGTGAAGAAAATTTCACCGGTAAACCAAGATACACAATTCTTGCTACTATAAGACAGTTGCTACAAATCTCAGCTAGGCACCGTTGCGGTGACGCGTCAATGAATAACGCACGATGCAGCG
>MOOZ01000383.1:683724-695834 GCA_002930495.1 Cecropterus lyciades
AAAAAATGCCAGGCAGAGCGACGAATGGTAAAACCCCCATTAGCTACCTATGTCCAACTATGGACTTTAAAAGGCTGATGAAATGGAATAATGACGTCTAACGTCAGAAATAGTAACCACGCATTTCATGTCGACGAACACAAAATCCGCTTATCATATCTGTTGACTTCCGAGCCACACATGCCACGTATCAGTTACCATTCATCTCACACAAATTCCCTGGAAACCGTTGCCAAGATGTAGCTTGATCGATGAGCTCCAATGTCACGATAGCACGATGTTGCAAAAGATGAGATTAAATTTTTGTAGTGATAAAAAACATAGCTGTTTTACACGTTTTTTATGGTTTTCGTCTGTGATTTTGATGTATTGGTGTGTGATTAATGCCAGTTTTAAATTACTGAAAGTCTTGTCAAAATTATTCCAGACTTAGAAAATTAGACAGTTTAAACGGGTACACACAGAAAAAATGTATCACACTTTTACTAAACTGTATTTTTTAAAATAGAAATGGCAAAGAAACATATATCCCACTAACATGGTGAGTGTTTACTATTACACATACCGAAAATTGTAGTCAACACAAAATTACATATGATTGGAGCCCTACGGAAATGCATTGCTACCTCTGAAGACTTAATCAGAAAGCATCGGGTGAATATATATTTTTTTACTATATTTTGTAAAGTAAAACACAACAGCGCTTAATATTTCTGTTAAAAAGCACACATAATTGTGACACAGATTCATACAACCGTACTCGTATATTTTCAAAGCAACATACATTCACGTCGACAAACGAACGAAATTATCTACAAGCAGAGACAAGTTGTCAAAACACAGACTTACGACGCCCGCATAATGATGCCTCTAGAGGAGAGAACCAAGTAAATTAATATTTCCCTTAAAGCTAATCTGGGGCGGTTCAATAAGTTCAAGTTGAAAAATAATTTTCCTTCGCAAGCCGCTAAATCGTTTTTCAATTAAATCCGTGTCGGGAACACGGCGCTGTTTCGAGGGTGATTAAAATTGTGACGCGTGGGGTTAGAAACATTTCATTATTACTTATAATACACTGTTGTTAATTTCTTGTTAAGTCGAAGTAGCGATCGAGCGTGCAGTCAAGGTAAGTATTTAATGCCGTGTAAGTCTTTACAGTCCATCCCTGCTGGCTGACTTATACCTATATGAGGCGACCATCTTAATCCTTAGAAGTGCAAATGTATCTAATAATACTTCTTATAGGATTCCTGTTCTACATGAAGTTGCTTACAGATTTACACGGGCGGCAGCGACTACCTACTATCAGGTAAACTACATGCTCGTTCGTTACTTCAATATTATAAAAAAAACTAATGTTCCTTACAAAAAGAGTATATTGGCACTTCTGAGGTCAAAGTTGAAATACCTTGTGTACTTCAAGCGTGTCTCCCTCATCACACCCTTCAGATCAAAACAAAAGCTTAACACTGCTGATAAAAGCAGAAATAGGAGTCAAGGTGGTGCATTCGGAGTCAAACCCTGATAGACTACTGAAGTTCCAATGAAACACTTGAGGTCAACGATAAATCCACACATTTAATCGAAAGAATAAAGTATAAACCCACAAGTCAGTCAATGTTCTTCAACCAAAAAATTACTACCGCGTTCCACCCTTTTAATCACAACCCTTTAATTTCTTTCAGCGCGTAAATTAATTGCGGTCGGACCTGACGATTCGTTCGTCCGACTTTTGCGTGCAAATCGAGTGAGAAAAATGTCATTACCGACTTTAAGTTGGTTATCGATTTGAGGAACACCGAATACGGAAGTTAGTAACGAATTGGTATGAGTTTTTAACTTTAAATTGTTTACATTCGATTGTTTTTACCCAAATGCGTCAGAAGGAGGGGTAATGTTTTTCGAGCGTTTGTATGTATGTTTGTTTGTATGTATGTCAATTTCCTTGGCATGTGCTACAGCCCAAACGCCTGAACGAATTATGACGTATGACATATCATTACAATCATCTCAGTTTGAAAAGTTTCATAGAATATAACATTTAAAAAACTGGCGCCTGGAAATATAGGAAAAAGGCTCCCCGTTTTCCTCGAGGGACGACTTTTTTACCATTACGACAATATGAGTATCAAATGAAAGCTAGCCAATAGACCAATCTAAAAAGATATATATTGTAAGACTTATACTTGACTATTTTGACAAAACTCATATAAGCGTTAAATTAAATATATATCATTATGAAGAAAAAATTCGTTTCAATAAGCGGGTAGGTACATATTAGGTCTTTACCTATGAAATTGCCGCTCTGCCGTACAGGCCATTTAAAAAAAAATGGAATTCATTTTTCTAAAATGGTCATTTATTTAATAGTAAGTGTTTTGTTTTCATCGCATTCGAACATTTTTCGTCATCATGGATACGTTAAAAATTCGAGTAATTCTCCACAGTATGAGTACCGTCGTGGCAACAAAGCGGCACAAGCGGCACGCAACATCAACGACATTTACGGAGCGAACACTACAAACGAACGCACCACCGTTATTGGTTTGCCCGCTTCCGTTCTGGAATATACTCATACTGCACAGCAGATCGTCTCCAAACTACAACGTACTCACCAGACCTTGCACCTACAGACTTCTACTTTTTCCGTAATTTGGATAACTTCTTGGCGGGAAAAAATTCAATACCCGAGAGGCATTACAAAATGTCTTTGAAGAATTTGTAGCCCCCCGTCCAGCTGATTTCTTCAAGAAGAGCATCAATAAGCTACCAATGCGTTGGCAAAGATGCATTGATTGTATGGGTGATTACTTTGATTAATAAAAATAAAAAATATAGAAAAAAAACGCGTCATTAATTTCATGAAAAACCGCAATTTCATAGGTAAATAACTATTATATTTGTATCGAATCAAACTGTATCTTTGCTAAATTTAGTCTAGCCAGTCCCATATTTAGCCACAAAGCAACCACGAAATAACGTGTTGTTCTATTCGGCTATGTGATTTTAAAATAACCACAATTTTCTTGGTAACGGTTACATTAGTGACGTAAAAATAACCAAACTTAATACTCAGTTTTGTGCCTCGAATTATGTTTATTGTAACCGATCTAGAAAATTAAGCAACATTGTGATGGTAGCCGCTAGTGGTCAAATTTCATGCACGCTTTTCACGGCATTAAAAGGCAATTAATCCGTTTTGTGATCATGTCAAATGGTAGTTTTTAAACACAAAATATTTAAAAAGCAATGCAGCCATATTATACATTCGTATTAGGATATACACTTTTGATCCTCGTTTGGGATGTACCATTATTTTAAGTGCGAATTTCGTTGCCGAACCATAGGAGGATTGCTGACCGCAGCGATGCTACAGATTGGAATGTTGCACTAATGCTGATCGATCATGAACATCAGTCGCGATGTCGCATGCCTAGTTTTTTAGATAATTAAAAAAAACCTTCTTCTAAAATGGAATCCGTACCATCTATAAAAACGACAAAAAATACGTCTGTTGTGTTGTGTGGGAGTCTCCCTTAAATACTTATTTTATTCTGTTTTTAGTATTTGTTGTTATAGCGGCAACATTTCTTGGAACATTTCAAAAGTCTAGCTATCACGCTTCATGAGATACAGCCTGGTGACAGACAGACGTATAGACGGACAGCGGAGCCTTAGTAATAGGGTCTCGTTTTTAGCCTTTGGGTACGAAACCCTGAATTCTCATATTTCGATTTAGAAAGTTAGATAAAAACAGGATTATACGTTTTTAATTGTAATTTTTATTTCAATACATTAATTTAAGCAAAAACATCCTTTCGGACATCCAAGGCAGCAAATGCAATTTGTGTGACAAAAAAACGTAATACCAAATAAAGTCATTAGTTAAACGTATTTCAGTATTTAGCTTCTAAGCGGATTGCGTGAGCGGGCACAGATGAGGAAAAATCTGACAAAACAAAAGGTCAATACCGTAAATCAACCTTTTCGACGCCTTGGATAACGTTAGGTCAATATTATTATTGTAAATGTTGGTATAAATTCAAAAATTGGTTTCAGTTGGTGTCACAGATGTATTTACCAATTAGCTTTATTATTTTTTAAGAAATGCTAAGTCATATTTTAATATGTATCGGATACGGGTGTGGAAAAATGATTGAACAGTTTTGCCATGACCACGATCCATGCAACTTTGTCGCAATATCGGCAATAAATAAATTAAATATACTGCTATTAATAAACTGCTACCCGGATACTGGTTACATTTTAATAAAATGGATCAACTCTGCGGTGAATATAAATCATATTATGTATCTTAGTAAGCATATTAGTTATATAATCATAGCATATTAATTATAAATGTATGAAAATATTGGTGAAAATACATACGAATTTTTCACACACATAGATAAGCTAGACATAGATGATAGATCCGTTTATTTTTGAAAGATTAAAGTGACAAACAAGTATGCAGATCTCCATATGGCGTTTGGTCACTGCCACCCATAGAAATTTGTAAGTTACTTTACATAAAATTAAGGTTAAATTTAATTAAGGGCTAAGACGGTCGCTTCATATTAAAGTGAGTGAAGTGATTGAAGAGTGTGGTAACTCTTCAATCGAACCTTAAAAACGCTTAGCGGTTCACTTTTAAAATTTTAATAATATTTCTCAGTCAGAAAATCGAGCCTATGCAAATTAATTATACCAGTATAGCTCTGACAAAAGTTATAAAATATTAGCTATTTTACATTAATACTTCTTGTGGCATCAAGCATTAGCGTAGAAACTTGTGTCGCAGACTGTATAAGATATACTCGCATTATTCCCGCAAAACGACTTGAAGTGATAATGCCGTTCGCATTGTCATAAATTACTTAAACTATTTGCATTTATAATAATATGTAAAATTTGTAATGTATGCTGTACTATTTGTTTATAATGTAGAGCAGCGGTCGGCAACCTTGCCGCAATATGGGTTAAATTATAGCTACCAAAGATAGTAACGAGTTGAATACGGAATGTAACGGCGAAAAAAAAACGAACATCTGCCAAGAAAATTTTGAGACCGAAAAATATGTTCGATTAGAAAAGAAAAACTCTGGTCCAGAAAATTTTATTGTGAAAAGGAAACGGTCATTCAAAAAATAAATACAACAAAAACTGCTTTAGGAAGGTTCAAGGGCCATAGATACAAGTTTTGGGAAGATCCGCGGGCCGCTAGAAGAGGTTAGCGGGGTAACGGTTGCGGACCGCTGATGTAGAGCATTGTAGAGGCTTGTTATTTACTCGTGTTACGATTAACATGCGTTGTGGCTTTGTGGTATAGAACCGCAACCAAATTTAAAATGGTATAAATTGAGTGAAATGTACGTTAAATTCTTGTTACTAAAAATATACATTTATATCTATGAACATTATTAATTATAAATAAATCATTACCGGTTTTGATAAAAAAATTGGATTCTGTTGTAGATTATAAGAACACAATACAATTCGTGATTCCGTAGTTTTTAATAGATCATTAGATATTTAAATTGTTGAGAAAGTTACATAAAACATGGGAAGAAATGTATTATTAGAACGTTGTATGATTGTGTGTGTAGGAGAATTTTATAAATCGACTGATTGGTCTACAGCAATTATGCCAATTGGTGACCTGAAGAAATAAGATATATAACTAAGTTCTAATATGAGGTGCGTCTTATATTACTGACTAACTGACCCGGCAA
Organism: Cecropterus lyciades; assembly: GCA_002930495.1. Classification (NCBI taxonomy): domain Eukaryota; kingdom Metazoa; phylum Arthropoda; class Insecta; order Lepidoptera; family Hesperiidae; genus Cecropterus; species Cecropterus lyciades. The sequence continues at coordinate 689,457 of MOOZ01000383.1, forward strand.
ACGTTGTTTTGCCATATAAATGATTAAATTACTAAAATGGCTATTAAAAATAGGGGTTGGTGATAAAAGGGTAAAAATTTAGAGTTGTATGTACTTTTTAATGCCATATTCTAAAAAATATGTTAAGGGTGAATAACCTTTATCACTTAGGGGTATGAAAAATAGATAGTAGCCGATTCTCACACCTACTAAATATGCACATAAAATTTGGTAAAAATCGGTAAACCCGCTTCGGAGGAGTAAGGTAACTAACATTATGACACAAGAATTTTATATATAAGATATGCATATAACTAAAAAAATAGATTTGAGAAAGTTTAAAATAACCCATTTTAAATTTAACTAAACCAATACTTTCTTAACAAGTAACATCGTTAAAAACAATAAAACAAAAAACTTGACTGCATAAAACGATCTTTTTGTTCATAATGATACGTTTAATTTAACGCTTAATAGGAGTTTTCGTCAAAATATTCAAGTAAAACTATTACAATATATCTATATATTTTTAGAATGGTCTATTGACTAGCATTCACCCATACTGTCGTGATAATAAAAAAGTCGTCACTCCCTCCCTTTTCCCCCTATTTGCAGGTGCCATTTTACAAAATTATACAGCTTATGTCACTTTCCAAACAGAGAAGATTCTAATGATATGCTATACGTCACAATCCGTCAAGCCGTTTGGACTGTAGCGCGTGCCAAAGAATACATACAAATCCTCGAAAATACTATCCTCCTTCTGACGCAGTCGGGTAAAAACTAAGAGTCTAAATATTATATTCAATTCACTAAACTCATCATCAATTTACTATAAACTCATACATATTGTAAATGCATATTTCCGAGAAACGACCCTCTTCTCTTCAGTCAGTTAATAAGGCCACCCATAATAATAATGAATCAACGAAGATTTATAAAGTAAGCATTAGTTTCTTTTCTCTTAAGCAACTCGTAACTAACTGCATTAATTTGTTTCTATCCACTTACTCATTATTAAAGTTAAATGTGGCTTAAGAAATCAAATAAATTTTATTAGGGTTTGCGCCAATTTTTCTACTAAGTTTTATTTATTTAAACAAATTATTGATATTAACTGAGATATCAATTATGATAACTGAATAGAATTGATTAACATAATAGTAAATAATATAATTTGATCTTTGAAAATTAAAAAATAAATATTAATTATTAAGTCTTCTACGTACTACGTAATAAATGTACTGTAAGTACATTTATTTTATATGTATAATATGGAAATAGCAAGCGACCATATAGTCCATTTGATAATAAGAGTCCGCGGCCGCCCATAAACATAAACGCTTAAACGCTTTTTACACTCATAGCTCCACAGAAGGGTTTTCTCCTGTGTCGTGGGTGCCATGGACACACAAAGACGAATACACAAACACCCAGAACCGAAACAGAAATCTAAACTCATCATTCAGATGTCTGTCTATCCGGGGATCGAACCCGGGACCCACTGCGTGGCAGACCAGTATCGTGACCGCTCCGCCACGCGGGCCCATGGATGTGTAATCAACCCTAAATAAGATCAGAGTCTTATGTTTGGTTAGCCGCAGGTGCGTTGCTACCCCTGACGACTAAGTCCGAATGCCTTGATTAAGTAACTGCTGTTATTAGGAAGACATAGGTATGGCGGTCATACTTCCGGAGTCAAACCACAAAGAATTCTACCACCTTCCTACATGCAATAAATATGAAAAGAACAATATTTTAAATGTACCAATGCACAAAAGCGTACAAATACTTGGTTTGTCACAGTAGTTTTGTGATAACTGTTATATGAAATACAAGATTTTGCCGAAAAAATGAACGATTCACGTCGGCTGATACTCATCCGGTTGGTTTATTATAGTTATTATAGTATAGTTCAATAATAATCTATAAATAGAAACAGCTTATTTCCTTTTCACTACTTTTATTTAACATTTCCACTAACATCGTTTTCCTTCTAAGACCATCTATCCCACGGCTTCCCACGTGGCAGCCAATAATTACTTTAAGTCACATGTTAGCCTGTCGCAGCTTTTAGAGCTTTGTTACCTCTAGAGTTGCGCCAGTGTTCGATGAAACGATTTTATTATAGAAAGTTCAGTGTGATCACTTTTCTTAGTTGCTTAGTTCATTATATCCCTGTATTATTTAGTTTATTAATACCGTCCTCCAAGGCTTTGTAAATGATGTAAATATGCTAATTTTTTTATTACATTTGTAGTATAATGTTATTTCCATTGACAAATAAAAATACTTATAATTTAAAGTACAAAATACTTAGAACGTACGATGAATGGTCCATAGGTATTATACAGCCATTAGGTTTAGTCATTAGGTTTCCGTAATGTTCCAAATGTTAACTTGTAAATGACGCTTGTCAAGCTATCTGCCTAATTTTATATTCCATATAATCGTTACTTACATCTATATCCTATCGCGACCGGTGAGACATGTACCCTATCGATTTTATTTGTATTTTTTATTTTTCAATATTACATGCGACGGGGAATATGTTGATATAACAGTGAATATAGTCAAGAGAATTTCGCTTTGATAGTGCGTCGATCGCCAAAAGTCACTTTGAAAGCTATGTGATAAAATTTTTGTGCTCGCCAATTGATATGTAAATAAATAAAAATGGCTATGTCCTCTATTCGTTCTATTCCTATTACGTACCTAATGCTCTTTACGTAGTACCATAAAGTCTATAAAATCAATGGTACAGTACCACCCCAGCTCTGATTATATGCCCATTAACCTTACAGAATAATTATTTTACAAATAACAAACGAGCATGCACTTCATCTGATGGTAAGTCGTTACTGCCGCCCATGAGCACCTGAGTATAAGTTCATATGTTGACGACCCGCGTGGCGGAGCGGTCACCATACCGGTCTGACATGCAGTGGGTCCCGGGTTCGATCCCCGGACAGACAGAAATCTGAATGATGAGTTTAGGTTTCTGTTCTGGGTCTGGGTGTTTGTGTATTCGTCTTTGTGTGTCCATGGCACCCACGACACAGGAGAAATCCTACTGTGGGGCTATGAGTGTAGAAAGCGTGTGTTTTTTTTATATGGAACAGGGGTTCTATCTGGAGTCGGTCACTGATGCGCTGCTACTGCCGGGGACTAAGATGGTTGCTTCATATATAAGTAATCCAGCAACCATACCCTTCCACTGAAACGCAAAAACTGCTTCACGCTAGAAATAGGTGTGCCGGTGGTACTTTACCGGTCGAACTACACTGGTTCTATCACCTGATATTTCATGTCATTATGTTCATGTATGATTACCTGAATTAACCTTATACATATTAGAAAAGAGCGTATACATATAAGAGCAGAGTAACATTAACGGCACACACGTCCACATTGAATACCATACCATAACAGTTTATGCTTTCTTTATACATATCCATAAACCAAAATTCCTTGTATAATGGATATCATAGAAACACACAACATACACACAAAACAGAATTCTAGTTAATTATCTCTTTCTCATAATAACAACTTTAAGTGTTGATGTGTTTTTAACCGACTTCAGTAAAGGAGGAGGTTCTCAATTCGACTGTATTTTTTTTGTTTTTTTTTTTTTTTTTATGTTTGAACCTTTGATACTTTCGACTGGGTGAACCGATTTTGACAATTTTTATTTTATTTTAAAGGTGGTGATTTCCGTGGTTCCATTTTAACTTGGTTCAATTCTAACAAAGGCATCCATAAGAAAACCACATAAGTCTTAAATTTGAATTTAGTGTGAGCGCCACAACTAGATGAATAATTCAGCTTCTACCGATACGATTCTCATGAAACTTACAATGAATAGTAGGTATCTAAGATAAAATGATATAATTAAAAATGTGACTGCTCTTCTTCTTCTACTCCTCGAACCTGATGATATAGGGGTACTGCTAGCCAAAACCATAGAATTTGGCCATTTGTTGCTTACAATATGTATATGCAGCAAGATTACTATACAGTGATAAAAGATGAAAATTTTGACCTTCAACTCCTCAAACCTGTTGATGCAAGATGCTATAAATACAGACCGGAGCTTTATTTACCTCTATAAAATTTATAAAAGTTTTGTTAGTCACATGGCTTGGGACTAAATTTTACATTTATGCTGAAAGTTGAATTTACATTTGTATTTATGTTTTAATTTATGATTTCGTGTAAATTTATATTTACGAAGCAACATTAGTGATATTATATGAAGACAAATATAAGTGTACCATCATTAAAAAGCGTGAAAACAATTTTTTTACAAACAATAAAAACCGATTTCTATACCACAAAAAATTATAAAAATAAATTATATGTTGGTTTTATATATAGTACATAGTTCTGAAGTCGGCGCTCATATACTTGTAGGACATAGATAGATTCGTCGTTGTAATCTACCAAAATAACAAAAGAATCAGAATCATCTTACAAAAGTCGATGTAATTAAGTTTTCAGGATAGAAACGCAGATTTGGTGAAACTCAGGTCAGTCATCGTTTCTGGGGTAAATTATAAATGTCTATGGGCGGTAGTTGAGCATACACTGCATACTTATTTGGCACCTCTATCATATAACCAAAATTAAATTCTGTCTGCTCGATCGAATTCAAAACCCCTATTTAGGCCACTATAATCACAGCAGTCGAAGGTGGTAGAGGTCTTCGTGGTTCTACTGCGGAAGCACTACCGCCACACCTATTTCTGCCTAATAACAGCCGTGTTATGCGCTGTTGTGTTCTGATCTGAAGGGTGTAGTAAGGGACAGACACAAAACTTACTTTTCCGAGGCATTCCATTGTAGTCTTCTGCAGTAGCAACGCATCTATGGCTAACCTTAGGTGAGACTTTGATCTTACCTAGGGTTGATTACGGATACAATAAAAAGCAGTTCTTGCGTGTGACGACTTATAAGACGACCATCTTAGTCCTCGAAGGTAGCAACGCACCTGCGACTGACTTCAGATAGAACCCTTTTTCTATATGAACTTGCTTACTTTATGACCATGGGCGCCAGTAGCCACTTACCATCACGTAGGCTATATGCTCGTTTGCTACTTCCATACTATAAAAAAAAAAACAAAAAGCTCTGCACAAGTATGTACATAACATAAAAAGGGTCCAGTTACGAGTATTTTTAAAACAAAACCGTCCCTACCCTTCAGGAGTAACAAAAAAAAAGAGATTCAAAGGCTTCACCCCGACCTGTTGCGGGGCTAATCAATCAGTGGTAATCTCTCCTAGGTACCCCCGCAGTAAATATTTGCATTAGGCAAGATCCAATCGGCGCTGCGGCGATCAATCAACAACCCTAGCGAAAGCTGACAGATTAATTTATTTTTGTTTAAAAAATGAAAGTTTATTGTTTTATATAGAGGTACCTGGTGTCCTATCGGGATGCCGGATTTTCAGTCACATGTGGTTTTAAAAAACGAATGGTCAGCAAGTTAACTTCATCTAGTACGATTATTCTCTGTGCTGACTGTCTATGTTTACAAGTCACTTATATATAAGGCGACTATTTTAGCCCTCGAGAATAGCAACGCATCTGTGGTCGATGCTTGCAGATGTCCATAGGCGGCAGTAACCACTTACCATCGGGTGGACACCATGTTTGTTTGCTAATTTAATCTGACAAAAAAATCCAAGGTAAATATTATTTGTATGAGATACAATCCCATACAAATAATTATACATCAACGTCTATTTGTATTTAAACAATATTTTATAATGTAAATATTATACATATTTGTAATACAATACGTATTTGAAATAATTCAAACGCGTCTTGTGACATAATTATAATTAAATTAAATATATTAAATTGATAGCATTTAAATGTGACATAATTTTAAAAACGTTGAGAAAACGGACCGATAAAATCCACAAATAAACACATAATATACCTAAAATAAATATTCAATTGAAAACTTATCATTTCTTTAATATGCTCAGTGTACAAAAATATATTTGGCGCATACTTTTTTCCATGAAATCAAAGAACCTGAAAAACAAAACACTTCAATCAAATCTCTGTAACGGTACTCTGTATGTAACACCAAGGTACCGGTAAATATTTATAATGATACTAGTAGATAAGGTCGGGTTGTACAGTCAGCAACAACATTCACCGCACAGCCTAAATAGTCATCATTTACTTACTGTGCGCTTCGTACGAGTTTCTTATGTTTCCTCAAAACGATCATTGTTTTCTTTCCGCCTATTATTGCATTTTTTTCATATAATTTGACAGATAGATAGATAAAACATTTATTTCATAGCTTAAAACACAACACAAAATAGATATATAAAACATTGAACAAAGGTGTACCAAACACAGAGACAGAAAACACAG
>MOOZ01000383.1:695868-708130 GCA_002930495.1 Cecropterus lyciades
ACAAAAATGAAATAATAATAATAATAATTAAACTAATCTCTAATTAAAAGTGTTGCAGCAAAAGTCTATGAAATAGGTACCGGAGCTCAGTAAAAGCTGAGATTTGGAAGTAACAATTTAGCACACAGTTTACCTGATGGTAAGTGGTCCCTGCCGCCCAGGGACTATGTATATGGAGCCCATGTAGAATGTGTTCTATACATTTAATCCTAAGTCAATCACAGATGCGTTGCTACTGCCGAGGGATAAGATGGTTACCTCATATAAAAATGAGCCGGCAATACATCCATCCATCGAAACGCAAGAATTGATTTACACTACAATCTACTTCACATTGTAAGGTATGGCCGAAAATGGAAACGTAAACGTGCAATACATTTCAATGTATGGGCGAAGTCGTAAACAATGAATGTTTTAAGGAAACGTATTAAACTCGTACTAAGGATACTTCACCATATAACCGCAGACCTTACAATCTGTGTTATATTAACTTGTTTGGTGGACTGTACGATGCAAGGAATACGCGGTCACTTGCCCGAACGAAGTCGGCCTTTTCGCGGCCGATCCCACAGGAGCTTGGTAAATTTACGTGTGCGTATGTAAATCGCGCCGAAATCCGACCGCCAGCGAAATGGTATTCCGCTCGCGTACAGTCGCGTCCGACTTCGTTGTGACCAATAAAAAATAAATTTAGTTTTTTTACACACTGTACCTCACATCTGTACCTGCAACGAAATGCTCGAAACTTTCGTGAATGATACCGAGACGTGTAAAATGAACGAAAAAGTAAAAAAAAAAAAAATAGACACATATTCAGTAAAAGTTGAGCACGTTACCTCGAACGAACTTTTAATGAAAAATGCAGGGGAAAAATGCGATGTTGATTTATTTCGAACGCAAGTTTTTATTACAAGGCTCTCTTGTTTCTAATGCACGGATAGTGTTTACATAGTTTTGAGGTCATATAATCTACAGTTGTAAGATAAAGGTTTAGAAAATCTTATGATACAAACATTGTAAATGAAACAGTTTGTGAGGATGTGTGTGACTCTTTCGTTACTCTTTCATACAAAAACTACTGATTTGATTTGAATGAAATTGGCACACATATGTATATTTTATGATATGGATTATAACATTGAATACTTTGTACCGTGGCACATGACCGAAGCGGGCAGAGCCGCGGGGGCGAGAGAAAGCTCGTTAATCGTTAATAACAAGGCAAGAATTCTAAAACTTATGTAAGGAAATTTAATCCGTACTGGAATAAAGATTGTTAATTCAAAGAATTTTATATACGAGACGAACTACTAGTAATTATACTACCTCGGCTGAATTATTAAAAAAAACGGATATTGTTTTTTTTTTACTTTGTCAAATGTTTTACAACTATATTTTAAATCAGCGTTTAATATAAAACAATACTTCACTTACAAAAAAATTGACAGTTCAGCTCTTATTTTATTGGAAAATTTCGCTTACGACTGTATTTCTATTAAGCGTCGACCAGGTAAATTCCGATGCGGGAAACAAAACAACACAATCCCGTATGTTTTCCGTCCCTCGTCCCACTGGAGGTGAATTACGAAACCCGCCGGTCTTGGAAGGCGTTATAAATATAAAACAATGGACGCCCTGTCCATTAAACTTTATGCGGAACCAAAATTCCCCCGTTTCCATCACCCCCAATCCCCCATAAACTTCTAATTGAGTCTGTTTACCCGGAGCTGATTTTACGTAAACTTTTTCATAACAAAACACTAAATCCCTATTATTCTAATTAATATTAGCAAAGTTCGCTTTGTTTATCCCGATCATGTTTTAATGGATTAACGGAGGATAACAATATTTTCCACTGAGCCTATGTTTTGGATCATTCAAGCGTTATTAACAAATTTCAAACATAACTTTTGTTTTTTGATATTTTATTATTACATTAGAGAAACAAAAATATCATTGTTTTAAATTCTTTAAATTTTCTGTAGTATAACAACAAATACTAATAATACGAAATAATAGAATAATATATACACACAGACATACCTATAGTTTACATATTAATTAAGTGATTAATAGCAAACGATTTTTTACGATTTTTTTAATGTTACATGCAAATATGAGCGGTAATAGCCGAATGGTTGAAACTCGGCCTATTAATCGAGGTTCGAATCCCAGGCACGCACCATTGATTTTTCTAAAATAATGTGCGTATTAGAAATTATCACTGCTTTACGGTGAAGGAAAGCATCATGAGGGAACCTTTACATCTGAGAGTTCTTTAAAAAAGTTCTCAAGGGTGTGTGAAGTCTACCAATTCGCACTTGGCCAGCGCGGTGGACTATGGCCTGAAACTCTCTCAATCTGAGAGAAGACCCGCGCCCAGCAATGGGACAATAATGGGTTGACGGTAGACACAATGGATCGAATTTCGATCACAATTAACAAATTTACAATCCTTATATTCTTTCTTGGTCTATCTGACCAAGAAAGAAATAATTTCAAATCTTAAATATCCTCTAACAAGAATCGTTTTCTAACTTTAAAAAGATCAACCGCATCGGAAAATTTAAGAATTCTCAGACTATTTGCTCCACAAACGCTTTACAAGAAACTGGAGCACGAAATACTACTAAACGATCCCGTCAGGAGCAAAGCGCGAAACACGCGGCAAAACTATCAAATACATTTCTCAATTTGGTTTTACACCTATTTATGTTATAATAGAAAGCACAATTTGTATATAAATATACAAATTAATAATACAAAAAACGTACTAGATGTCAAAATTATTAATTATCTTTAAAAGGTACTTTATCGAATCTGTCAATAGACTAGGTAATAAAGGTGAACTGAAAATAAAACATATATTGAAATATATTTGTTTTTCGTTAACTCCCTTTCCAGCTTAAAAAGATCAAATGCGTTTAAACGGCTATCGCAAAGTAACAGCATCTTTGGGAACGTCTTCAAAAATTCGCCGACCATTTGCTCCCGTAATTGGACCATGCTTCTAATAAAAATATAAGTGAACCGTCAAGAGTAAAGCGCAAAAAATTAAATATCATTTTTCGTTTGTTTTTTACAAGTTTGAAGTAGTAAATGAGCTTGCAGTTCGCCTGATGATAAGTGACCAGTGTCATCCAACTGTAGGATAGACAATTTCATTCATGTTCATAATGAACAGGTGATCTATCTGACGTAAATAAATGATGGGATGCTACTCCTGAAGTCTAAGCAGATAATCTCATATGTAGGTGTGCCGACAACCACACCCTTCCACTGCAACGCAAGAACTCATTCACGGTAGACATAGGTGCATTAGTGGTACCCCGGTCAAACCCTACTCGTTCTACGTCATCCTTATTAACAGATTATTGTTGTTGTTGTTGATTTCTGAATATCGAATCTTTGAAATACTTTCATGAGCGCTTCCGTGCTTGGAAGTGCATATGAAGCTACATATCTCAGTTGAAATTTTATTTAACTTATTAAATTTATTACTTGTTAATCTTTTTGTACGCTTTAAGTGTGGTTTGATATAATCTGTAATTTCCTCCAGCAATCGCATTTGAACCATACATGTAGTCTATAGTTGTAGACTCTTCTAGTCGAATACTTAAGGTACCGCGCCAGTAAGTGAGGTAAGAGCAAAACGTTTGCATCCAATAGACAGACATACATTATTACGTATTTATCAACATGAAATACTGAACACAGTATTCTGTACGGTAGGTACTTCTGCGGTTGACTCAATTTGATCACTATAACTGCATTCCGGCTGTCGTCGTCGCGGTTACCGCCGCCGCTTGCCACCCCAGTCACGGAACGGTGTGTGGCCATAATGACAGCGAATATTAATATTTAAAATTAATAAAACCGAAATGACAGTTTGTAATATCCAAATATATAACGAAATAGAACGAATAAGTAATGACAGGAGAGATTTGATGCGAATTTTTGTATATTCAATATAATTCACGAAAAATAATGGGGTTTAGTATACAGACTAGTTCTGTAGTGTGTTTGGGTGAGTATCACGAAAATCGGGCATACATTACTCGCTCATTGCTGGTGGTTTTTATTGATATTTTATTGATAATTAGCGCAAATGTTCTCAAAGCAAAGATATTAAATAATAAAATTTAATATTGAATTAGAGTATTTTTGTCTTTAATAATTAAATTGTATTTCTATCTATTAAAAATACTAATTATGCATTAAACAAATAAGCTCACAGTTGTCATAGGTGGTATACATTAAATCAAGTCGCTAAAATACGCACCACACTCACACAGACTGCGGACAAAGTTCACTAAGAGGTGTTTGTACTAAAATTGATTTATGGAAATTTCACGCGAAGACGGTAGGACGTTACTCAATAATAACGTAAAGTTTTATTGTAATAAATAATCTTAACTTGAAAAAGTAAACAAAGATTTATTTCTGCTTTATAACAGCAGTGTTATGCGCTGCTGTGTTCTGGTCTGAAGGGTGTGGTAAGGGAGACATACTTTTCACAGGCATTCCATCTTAGTCCTCAGGTGTAGCAATGCATCTATGGCTAACCTTAGGTGAGACTTTGATCTTACCTAGGGTTGATTACAGTTGTCCATGGGCGGCAGTAGCCACTTACCATCAGGTGGACTGCATGCTCGTTTGCTACGTCCTTACTATAAAAAACCTACTAATCCTTCAACTAGTAACATTGTTAAAAATATTAAAACAAAAATTCCGACTTCTTAAAAAGATTTTTTTGTCCATAATCATAAATTTAATTTAACGTTTTATATGATTTTTTGTGAAAGTAATCACGTAATAATAGATATATTTTTAGAACTGTCTGTTTACAACCTTTCATTTGAATATTTAATTACAACAAATTAATTACTTAATTACAATATAGGTAATATTGTCGTGATAGAAAAAAAAAACTGCCCCTCTCCCCCTTTTTAACCTATTTGCAGGAGCCATTTTAAAAAATTGTATGAGCTATGTCACTTTCCAAAGTGAGACGATTCTAATGATATGTCACACGTTACAATCCGTCAAGCATTCTGGGCTGTAGCGCGTGCCAAAGAAATGTACATACATACATACATCGGGTAAAACGGCAAGATGTTTCAACATCTTGTTCCCTTACTCTTGTATAGGCTTATGTAAATTAACTAAAATCGGAATAGAAGCAATTCATAATTAAAATGTAATTTAAAAGGACACTGCAAATCTAAACTTAAGTGTGTAAGTTAAAAATGTGTAAGACGTAACATTTTACACAATAAGTTATTAAGACAACAAAAAACCCGACTGCTGAAGCATTTAGCTTTTTAAAAGTTTGTGTCATTATCATCATCGTTGCATATAAAGTAACATATAAAGTTATTAAGTTAAAATATATACATTTGTAATCTTTTTTTTATTTTACAGCTTTCATTTGATACCCATATTTTCATCATAATAAGAAAAGTCGTCAAATCATCCTATCTTCCTATTTACGGGCGGCTTTTTTTTTTACATAAAACACTCATTCTACACTCATAACCCCACACTAGGATTTTCTCCTGTGTTGTGGGTGCCATGGACATATCAAGACGAACACACAAATACCCAGACCCAGAACAGAAACCTAAACTCATCATTCATGTGTCTGTCTGGCCGGGGATCGAACCCGGGACTCACTGCGTGTCAGACCGGTATGGTGACCGCTCCGCCATTCGGGTCGTCAATATGTAGCCTATATCACTGCAAACTGAAATGATTATGTGAACTGTGATATGTATGACATATTATTATGTCAAACATATTACAATAAAAAACACATGGGCACACATACATACGTTCAAAAACATTACCTTCTTCCTGACGCAGTCGGGTAAAAAGAGATAAATACTGAGATTGTCTTAAATTACAATAATATTATCACTTCCCTATAAATATCAGCTAAATGAACTTAATTTTATAGAATAAACAAATAAATAACTAAAACTGTGCACTAAGAAAATATTTATATTCAATTTGATTTATGATAACTAATGCAAAGTCGACGTTCGAAGTTGCACTGCGGTCGTTAAAACGAGGGACATAAAAACATTTTGATTTGTAGAATCAAATTAAACCCTGCGAATAGTGAAATTGTATTTTAGATAGCTTTTTGTTTTAATAACATTGATTATTGATGACTCATTAAGATTCTTTGTAATTGAGAATATTACAGTTTAAATAAAAAAACAGTAATGTATCAAGGTATCAAAGTATGTATATTTTTTTATTGAATTAATAGGAAAATAGTATAGGAAATATCAGAATTACTAGAGAGTATTTTGTATAATTTTTCACTCTTTCATATTCATAATAATTATTCATCTTGGAAGATATTTTGATATCATTTACTTAGTATTAGTTTACATCAAACACCGTTAACAAATTATCCATGCTACTTTCTGCCTTATCATACACTATTAATCATTTTTAAAACTTCTTTTTCTTATAACTGTGCTTCTTAAAAGTTTCATAAATCATTTGCCACCGCGACATGCGAGATTATTCCTGTTACTCGATTCAAATATTCATGATACTTTGTGCTTAGTAAATTTGCTATAAACAGCGTGATATATTTTTAACGTGCCTTACTGTTTAATCACCATTAACTGTAAGACTCGGTACTCGGTATCGTTATCTCAACCGTGCTCCCTCATAACGGTATACTGTCGATGTCGTTTGCTCTTATCTATTATTAAATCCTATTTTCAAACTAGGACCTCGGGCGGGTCAATTTTCATTTACAACCACCGCTATTAACTTCTGGTGTTTGAAAGCTCGTCGATATCGATGCAAACTGATTTGTGGTATGGAAAATATTTCATAAACTGTCCTACATAGGCGATTTTTTTACGAAACCACAAGCTCTGTCTGTGGTTTCTTTCAGGCTTAACAAAAATGCAATCTTACTAATATTATAAATGTCAAGTACAAACGTACGTAACGTAAAAACTACAGGTTGGATTTTGCTGAAATTTGGCATACAGACAGTTTATGACCTGGATTAACACATCGGGTACTTATTACAGTGGCTTTACCACTGTGGTAGTGAACGGGGCAACGCAATAAGCTTGTTCATTAAAAATTAATGCGAACTCTTCCCTGTTTAATACCCTTGGAAGATTAATCTTTAAAATATCATATTACAGTGATTATCTTCGCTATAAAAGGAGTCTCATGTCTGTAGACCTTACGTTTAAGATGTGAATTATTCGTTAATCCATCAGTGTTGTATCACATTTAAACAAATGTAATATTTAAAACGTTTATGACATCCGAATCATTTGTCTTTTGCATCAATTTGTCTTTATAATATTATTATCACCAGCTGTGATATCCCGAAACAAAGTGTTAGGTATAAAGTTGCATTTACAGTCTAAAACATAAATTACTTTAAATTCATATACAAGAGAGCTTAATCGTATCAAATAAAACTAAAGCTAACCAGCTGTTCGTAACAGCTTAGATTTAGTTCCATTATATGATAATAGTAATTGTCCCAAATAGTTTCGAAACTTCGCTGCGCTTATTGCATTGCGGGATGCTTAATAATTTGGCACGGACGTCTCCGGCCGGGACTAGTCTCGTCGTCATATCGATCAGGTATTCACCAGCTCAAATTACCATCTGATATAGGCGTCCTTTGATCAGGTTCGAGTAAGCTTATCTCGTTTATTCATCTGTCTATTTACGTTTTACTTGTATGTTCTTTCCAAGTTAGTATACATGAATATTTTATTTTTTATTTTCTCAAATCTATACTAATATTTGAAAGCAATAGAGTTTGTTTGGTTGGTTGAAGGGGCTAATCTCAGGAACTACTGGTACGGATTGAAAAAATCGTTTTGTGTCGAATAGTAAATCTATCGAGGAAGGTTATAGGCTATATAACATCACGCTATGGCTAATAAGAATGGATCTTACAATAATATTATAAAGGCGAAAAATTGTGAGGTATGTACGTTTGTTACTCTGTCACGAAGAAACTACTGGTCGGATTTCGCCGAAGTTTGACACACAATCCAATCCAGGTCATACTATTTGACCTGGATTAACACATACACAGGATTCTCTTCACCGTTATAAACGTGACCGAAGCAGGTGAAGTCGCAGGAATAAGTTGGTAAGTTGTAATTTCTTATAATTTTTTAAATGTTACCGCTTTGTGTGTTCTCTGTTTAGCTTTAAGTTTGACTTAAATGTAGCGAATGCTTCTAGCATGCTTCTAGAATTTTCTATCTTCAAATCCGCCCATTGTACCAAATTTTAAATTATAATTAAGTTTTAAATAAATAAAAATATCTGTGAGTTCAGAAAATGAATAAATTAATGTAAACGTGTTATATTAATTTAATTAAGATCTCATAACGATCAGTATTCAGTATTTGCAGTTGCCACTTTATATAGCGTTTCTTTGACCACGTTCGTCTGGTCACTTTGTACGTATTTACGTTCAAAATATTCCTAAACTTATGTGTGTCCCATATCGAAATATTTTATAGTATACGTTCGGATCCAAAGCTTGCTATTTCACCGTGAAATTCAACTTTAGATATTATCCAACATCGGTCACATTTTTTTCACGACTGCGAGCCTATGTATGTATGTAGGTTTGGCAAGCGCTATAGCCCAAACGACTTGATGGATTGTGACGTATGTATTGTACAACATATCATTAGAATCGTCTCAGTTTACAGAGTGACATAGGCAATATAATTAAAAAAAATTACGCCTGCAAGTAGGGGAAAAAGGGGGAGGGCAATTTTTTTATTATCAGCACAATATTATTTTTAACAATTTTACTAATATGTTTAGACATAGTACAGTAAAGATGTGAAATTATCACTAAACGATAAAACTTAAGCTTAGCGAAGTCATTGGAGGAAGATTTGGACGATTTTTTTTGGCATACGGTAAAAACTATAAACTGATTTCGACAAGATCTTTTGACAGTGGAGTGATCTTTGGACAGTGGAGCTCATAGAGTTAAATATGATTTGTGTACCTACTGAAAGTGTATAAAGTTCTACGTGGTTACAAAGTAATCATCATGTGAAGAAACGTCACAATAATTGTTATGACTGAGATTATTATACTGTTATGATTGACATTTTACGAAATACATTTCAACATGACAGGTAACGAAGATTGGCTACGATATGGCGACACGGGAACATAATCCAACATATGATCTCAATACTAATGCATCTGGTGACTAATCGATGGATCAGCATAGCGTA
This sequence comes from Cecropterus lyciades, assembly GCA_002930495.1. Classification (NCBI taxonomy): domain Eukaryota; kingdom Metazoa; phylum Arthropoda; class Insecta; order Lepidoptera; family Hesperiidae; genus Cecropterus; species Cecropterus lyciades. The sequence continues at coordinate 705,144 of MOOZ01000383.1, forward strand.
TACTACTTTGTCAAGTGCCACCCAGATCCAGGATTGATTCTATATCGTGTTTACTGCCTAAGCTTATGCCTATGGTATAGCTAAGCTCTCAGAATGCATAGCATGGTTGATCCAAGATCACTACTTCAGGCAAGTGTGGATTACAATAGGTCAAAGGCGATATTAGTAGTTTAATTTTTACGCAATTTTAGTGTTACCTTTTATTTTAATTTAAACAGTAATACAAAACTCCTTGGAAACATATTAGACAAAGTTACTCTTATAATTAATATTAAATGAATACTAAAATATCTACATGCCAAATTTACATATAATACATACATACCCGTACAATAGTTATATTATTATTCATTTTAGTTGTGTAACAAATGTCTGTGAATTATGAATTTTAAATAAAATATTAAAATTCATAATTCATAGACATTTTTTCTCATTTTTTTCACTTTACTTGTACTTTGAAGTTTATGATAACTGATCTTTGATAGAATTAGAAGATTATTACAGACATCTGGTACGGTATATTATGGGCTGCGTTATGGTAATTTTATTGACGCCTCAGTTTACCCTCGTACGAGTGACCGCCCAGTTCTTGGCCTACACAAATTTGTTATTAGTCTAGTGGTAGGCAAATCCGGCAACACCGCCTGAAGGGATCACCCCAGCACGCTACGTCCGCTGGTCCGCAAGGACCGCGGCGCCGACACTGCGAGGGCGAGATGACCGACCAAGACTCTCGCGGGCCTCCCGCACCCCCCTAACCACAGTGCGCCACGTAGCGCGTCCGCGGGCGCTCCGGCACCCGAAGACAAACGCGCGTGGTGCGCGTTACGGATGGAGGAAAAAAGACGCCATCAAGAAACCCTCAACCCAGCACCGCCGGCACCTTGGGTGAGTCGCTTACTGATGTGCAGCGAGCTCCCCAAACAGTGCCGCGGACTTCCACGTCCCATCGACGCCCTCATGCCGCACCCGCCTGGGTCGTGCGCCGCCGGGCAGCCGCACCCTGCAGGGTATCTTGCCGCCGGGCCACCGCGTCCATCCGGGCCACTGGCGCAAGAACTCCCGCGCCCGTCTGGGCCGCGCCAAGAAGCCTACGAATTTAATTGACCTGAATTCAGTAAATAATGTATCCAAACCACTTAATATTAAAATAATCTGATTGTCTCTGCATTACCGTAATACATAATCACCTTTTTGATAATTCAATATCAAATGAAAAACTCACAGGCAAACTCAAACAAAAGTACTAGTTAAAAAAAATATGCCTATTACCTAAGTGGATACAATGAACATATTATAATGGAATGTTTTAGGCAAAATGTCACAAGTAATATCCGAGTTAATTTCGAGACTTCACAATATCATCCGTAATATGCCTAGGTAGTTTGATGGCTGGCATTTGGGAATCAAATTAGATTGCCTCAACTCAGTATATGATATCATGTGACATTTATTTTATGAAAAGTAATATTAGAATATATATACTGTAGGTGATTGTGTCTAAATAAGAAGAGTTATGAGTTATGTCACAAGAAATATTTGAATTTTCTTTTTATCAAAAACTTTCTAATTTTTTTTATCAGATTGAAGTAGCAAACGGGTATGCAGTCCAACGGGTGGAAAGTGGTAACTGACGCCCATGGACATCTGTAAGCAACTTCGTACAGAACAGGGTTACTATCTGAAGACGATCACAGAAGACTAAACTGATCGCCTCATATATCAGTAAGCTGGCAACCACACCCTTCCATTGAAAAGCAAGAACTGATTTACGTTAAAAAGGTGTGGCAGTGGTTGTTCCCCGGTCGATCTACCACCTGGTGGAACTTCTAAATGTATTAAAATGTAGGAAAAAGTATAAATGGTGGTACAGTATTACGATGTTCAACTCTGGCTGCACCGCTGTCACATCTTTTTACGCCTATTAGAATCAGTGTAAATACTGCAAAGTTGTGGTGTGGTAAGAGAGGTCATACTTATCCCAGGCGTTCCAAATTAGTTCTCAGGAGTAGAGCAACGCATCTGCAGTCGACCTCAGGTAGGGCTCTAATCCTATCCTATAGATAAAGTGATCATAGGTAATCGCTTATTACCAGATGATCTGCATGCTCGTTTTTCGTTCGGCCATATAGTCTTAATGTGATTTTGAATAAAAAAGCGAAAACAGGCATTCGTATTTCAGAATAATATAGATATATTATTTATTATTCAAGTGACAATGTGTATTATGATAAATATAGAAATATCTTTGCTATTATAATTTTTCGTAAAACGAGAAAATGATAACAAAAGGCGACATGCTCTCCCAATGATTTAAAAATCGTACAAACAATTCATAGCGAATAATACATGGCATACATATTGAGATACAACTAGATAGAGTGAAAATAAGTAAGATACACAACGTATTTCGATACACTTTAGACAAAGCTGCACGTGAGACAAAGTCATTTTTGCAGTCAGACAGTGAAAACTTTATTCTTACGTATTAACGAACGTACTTTTTAATAACTGTAATGAAAGCAAAAATATGATGCAGGATGTAAACAGTGTGCGGGGCGCCAACGGATTAGGGAGTGCACACATTAGAGAAATCCTTGTAAAGAGTTTAGTAATGCATGTATATTTTTTGAATTTTTACATAATTCCTTTGTAAAGTCCAGATCAATTAATATAATAACAAACATAATAAAAATACAAAAATCTGTTAACGTATGTGACCATAAATGATAAGAGACATGTGCAGGATGAATTCTTGTATCTATCGACTACATGTTATTTTTATTTGAAAAATAAAACATGTTTAAGGTTATTTGTTTTTAACAAAATCTTTACTCAACACAATAGAAATGGACTTAAGAAACAAACATAACATAACATAACACAGCACACACGCTACACGCTTTCTACACTCATAGCCCCACAGTAGGATTTTCTCCTGTGTCGTGGGTGCCATGGACACACATAGACGAATACACAAACACCCA
>MOOZ01000384.1:40940-65507 GCA_002930495.1 Cecropterus lyciades
TACAAGACGTATTTCGTTCAGAGCCTATATTTTTGAATTAATTACGCTCTAAATGCTTTATAAACCAGGTTTCTTAACATGTGTTGCGGCAAGGATTATGAATCAATTAATGAGATCGCCTTATAATAAACCCGAGATTTCGGTCTATTTTCTTGCATATTTTGCAAGTCCAAATCTGCGATGAATCGGACTACTATATATTTACGTTGCGTGATACGTAGAAGCGCACCATCTTTACCGTTGTATATACCATGAGGAGAGTTGCACAGCTAAAATATATAGATGAGCATTTGGCTGTAGAATAGTGTCGTGGCTTCTTCGAACTGCTATATTTAAACTTTGTTGCAGCCTAACATGATCTGAAGTGTAGCCTACTTTGCAAACCAATTTTGTAATATCGCAAATAAAAGACGCGTCGCTTCATTGGTCACCCCTGATTTGCTTAATTAACATGATTATAATTTAGAGGAGTCCTGAATGAATGAGCTAATTGATTCTAAATCTAGTCACAGTTAACGTACTTGCGCGTACCCTACAATTAGTCAGCAAAAAAGTAAGCGTATGGACTGTACTACCTACGTCATTCACCATATTGTTCAACGCTTTCAAGTTTTTAAAAATAAAACCTAAGTTCTTTTTAATTACAATTCACGTGCAGATTATAGAATCCTGGGACGCAAATTGAGTGCATGAAATTCAGTATTCTTCATTTGGAACGTTGCTATTGAGGCGGAGTAGGCGCTAGCGAGGTTCGCTCATGGCTTTTGACAAGCGCGCGTGCGGCGCATGTTCACGTCGCACTGCATAATGCAACTAGCAAGCCTCTCACGAATTAGCGCGTGCGGGGCGCATTCGTTTTGTATGCATGCACCCTTCGATCACTACCGACTACCCTACTCTTTACTAGCTAGGGCACAGCCAGGCCGGAGCACACCAATGCAAGACTAAGTTTCGATGATTCCATATTTAATACTTATTTAACCCTGGTTATTATTCAATTCTATTCTACTATTTTATGAAGTCAATAGTTGGTGAAATCTATGACATCAATGTTAATCCAGACGGTTAACGCACTGCATAAATTACAAGAATTTGAATTCCGATTCCAGCCCTTGCCGGTCAGCAGGGGTCGGCAGGGGGTGACCGTATGGCGGTAGGTAGGGGAGGGGGGCGATCGCCTGAAGTTCTCGGCGGCGAATGAAAGTCAAGGTTGTGCAAGGTACTGTACCACGATTTATTACATAAAACAGCGATCAGGAATCGTAACGGCGGCTCAATAAGACGGGGCGGCGGCGGGGTGCGCCGCGCGACCCTCGCAAATAAATAAACATAAATACAACAATTAACGTTTATTTCAATCCATAGAACCATATAAATTAAAATCAAACGAAATACTACTCGTACATGTAAATGAATATGGTTTTATGTTGTTGCAGTGCTGGTGTCGACATCGCTGAGGGAGGGCGAGCGCGGAGCTGGGCGCAGGCGGAGGTCCGCCGAGCGCACCCTCGCAAGTCGCGCTCGGACATACTTCACGCGCGAGTATCGTGTATACCGTATGAGGACCATATACATGACTTTGCATAATTTAATGTATACCTTTAACAAACAAGACGGGCTATCGAGTGCCGGCCGCGCGGCCGATTAACGTTAACACGATTACATAATTACAATATCGTTTGATATGAAACAGTGCATTTCAAAAGTTCAACCGTCACACCTATAGGAATCCCTCGCATGTAAACCTTTATAGAAAAAACATCTTATTGTTCTCGCTTTGTATTCATAAAATACTTTCAAATGCAACAACTTCTTAGTCTTAGTTCATAAACATTAATTTTATTTCAATTCAATAAACATTCAATTGACTCATTTATCAACGACAAATCCCTACAAAAATATATTATAACAATAGCACGAGTCAAATAGAGTGCACAATTGCGGAGGAACGTCCAGATGTACGAGCGTGGGGCGAGGCCCCCGCGTCGACGCCGTGACGCGAGTCTCTTTATAACTAAAAAAAAATAAAATATAAACTTTCAAAAACGTTAACAACTACGGCCATAACAAAAATAGACTAATAACGACTACGCTACGGAATCTACGGACTACTTAAACTATCCACTAAGTAAAGTCGAAACGAAACTAGTGTTCGCTCACTACTTGACGACGGGCGCGGGTGTAATGTCAGCGGAGCGGCGACGGCGGCCGGCCGCACGGGCGCCGCGCGGGCGCCGCACGGGCCGCGCGCGGCCGCCCCTACCCTACTATGTACAGACGCGGCCGCCGTCGCCGGCCGCGGTCGGGCTCGAGCGGAACTTTGGTTAAGATTCACCTATTAAACTAAGTAACTTACGGTAACTGTGATATCCTTTACTTCTACCATAAAACAACGAAATGTATAACTTACGGCGCTCGATGCGCCGGTCGATCCGCGTCTATATCATAATGAGCGCGTGGCGCACTTCAACAACATGATTTTAAACATTTTATTAACTAACCTATAGGGGGACCGATCGGCGAATCGATACATAAATACATCTTTACAGGAAACAACAACAGCGGGCGGGGGTACAACATCCGGAGTGCCACGGGAGGGGAGGGGGAGGGCGGACCAAAGTCACAGCAATAGTTTCATATAGCTAACAATACAATACAATACAATTAGTCAGTAGAATACATGTAAACCGAATATTAAAAGCGTCACAAGTAGATGTCGAAGACGTGTGCCCGGAGCGCGCGGCGGCCCGCGACCTGCAACAACGGCGCGCGTTAGAGCGGCACTCGGCGGGCGGCGAGCGTTGCACTCACGCGCTTTTGTCGGACGATTGATCTCGCTTTATAAACGTCAATCGGTAAAAATATAATACCTATCTTTATAATGGTATCGCAGACAACTCTTTATAAAATGTAAGCTCTTCCCACCAAATTTACTGTAGGTAAAATGAAAAATCTGACTTATTCTTAAGGTAATGGGGAGTACATTAATAAGTGAGCTCTAAATGTTTAAAAATAGAGGTGAGGTAAAGCTATTTATTTCACGGCAACTTTATAGAACACACATTACGTATAATAAAAATCGTTAAATATTATACCTACTTCTCTTGATGTGTCCCATTTAATTCGAAAAATAAAGTTTATTTTATAAAGATTGAAAAAAAAAACAAAAAGTAATAAATTCAGGTTAAATTGTTATTTAAGCTCCAAGGGATTGATTTTATACTCAAATACCTTTTTTAACAAAATTAATTTCTCGTGAGTTCACATACGGGGTAATCACACCTCAACAAAGTTATCCAAAGTAAATAAAACCACCTAACGTACTTAACCCACCTAACGCCCCATTAATAGAATCGTCTGCGAAGGTCTAACTCTCTACCAGAGCCCGCATGCAGCTGTAAGAGCATACTCCTGGGGTTCATATTATATTTGATGCCGAACCGAATATATTTGTTTTTATAAGCTTAAAGTAGCGCACCTAATGGTATGTGGTCACCGACGCCACTGGACATCTGTAACCAACGCCATATATAACAAGACGGAAATGATTCACAGATGCGTTGCATATCGTGAGGATAAAATATTCGTCCATATGTAAGTCAGCCGGCGTGAGAGGGCGTAGCCCTTCCATCAAAAGTACAATGTCGACAACCAGCAATCTATCTGCCGATTGGTTAGGTGGTATTTGTCATTTGTATCACATAAGCTTACATGTCGTGTGGCTTTGTGCTGTGGCGGTGGCGGCCGCTTATACGTCCGCGTACTTGGACAGCTTCTCTCGTAGGATGTGGTTCTCCTTCTTAAGCAACTCCACTTCTTGTCGCAGACCCATATTCTGAAATTCATCGTAGAAAATATCAACACATAGCAGATGAAGTTTGGTATTTTATTTTTCAGACAATGCTACTTAAAATAGTCATACGGATTTCATGAATAATGGAGTGAGACGTGCAATACACTGCAGTCTCGTGATAAAGGTGTCACGGCGCGATCCACTCACCTCCTTCTCGAGGTAGCCGGCGCGCAGCGCGATCTGATTCTCCTTCATCCGACGCGCGTCCCGCGAGCGTTTTGCGGCCATGTTGTTCTTCCGCCGACGCGCCCAGTACTTGTCGTCCTTCAGGTCGTCGGGCACGAACTGTCGACGACGTCGATAGGGGTTTAGCTCGCCGCACCACATGCTCATACCAACCACACCACCCTTCACCCACAACATGACGACGTTCAGACGGCCAAGACCGGCCGGGCTGATCCCCCGTTCGGCGTTCAGAAATGATCTCCGACGACTTTTGCTAACCTTTGACCTTCGTCGCACTATTGCTATAGTGACGATATTTTAAATCGGTCTTTTAGAACTACGTTATAATTGTAAACTTGCAAATATTAAGTGATAGCTCCTATCTCTTCTAACATTAGGAAACCGTGCTAAACCAATTTTTTTGTCGTCATTTAAAATATATCGTATACTTAATATGTTGTGATGATTCTAAAATCTAATCGAATATTTCGACAGAGTAACCGGAAACATAAAAAAGATCATTCCTTGGCCAATAACAAATAATGGTGTTCGACCCGGTGCAGCCGCCGCCGTCTTCTGCACACCGCACCGCCCCGCTCGGGAAACCGTTCGTATTGCAACCATATACATTTTATTTATAATGGAGAACTCTTCTACAATGACTCTACTCCGCGAACGCATCAGTTACAAGCAGACGGGCGACCAGGCTCCGGGAAGCGGACCTCGTCCGGTCCGCTCCGCGCTCTGCAGATGGTTTGCATATGTTACATGAAAATTTGAAGAGGGGTTTATTTTTATCTATTAGGGTGCACACGATCCGTCCCTACGATATAATCTGCTAATGTCCTCGAGGCGGTGCCGTGTGGAGATGTAAGTGTGCATGTGAACAGTACGCTGAGCGAAAAGCGCCTATTTTAACCGTATTAACATGGAATTACTTTTCTTTATTTCTACTTTTGGTATTCAAAATTTTGGTATGTAAGAATTGTACAATTTTTTAAATATATTAATCGAATTCTCTCTGTTAATCTCGATACTGACGTGCAAGGAATGACATATACTTTTTCTTATAAAATCATTTTATAAAATAGTGTATTCAATTTTCTTCCCTGTGTATATATATAATAGGTAATAAAATATACCTACTTTATTAATTTCATTATACGATTTAACAGGTAGCTAATTATGCAGTAGCCTAATAATAATAATAGGTAACTATGTATTTTACAATATGAGCACGGCGTACTGCGCTTTCGCGGAAAATTAAAAGGACCATAAAACGGTTTTTTTATTTGGTATATTGCTTTATTGCTATATATTCGCTCGAAATAAGCTGTCTAGCTAATAATATGTATCATATCCATAACCATAAAAAGTGTGTTCCAATAATGTTAAAACGAAGTAGGCAAACTGTTCAGCGCATCGAAACCACAGGATAAGTGCTGCCACAACAGACAATATAATTAAGTAAGGGATAAAAACAGTGAACAATAAATCTTTTTCATCCATTAATCCATTTCATAATATTTTGGAATTAACCTTTGTAGTTATATCAACTTATTCGATTAGTTAAAAACCCTACGAGCACCAAATATCACAACGTCCGCGTTGCGCCTCACAGCCTGCCTTCCATTACTTGCAAGTTAGTGGTTAGTCGTCTTTGATGAAGCGTTAAAAAGCTATCATGCTGTGTGCTATGTCGTGTAGTGTCGTATCGTGTCGTGTAAAGTTTAAGAGTCGTCGGGTGTTTACTTTCTGGCGACGTCTTACGTGCGCATGTTTCTTAAAGCTGAATGATTAGGTCATTACGCTCGAAACGAGCTATAAAGATAACTTATAGTACGAGTACATACTGTTTTATCACGAAAACATGAAAGTCTTTTTTTGAAACTTATAGCGAGAATAATATTTTTGGTTTTCTCGCGGTTTTGGTGAACGTTATGCTAAGTGAGATTTCGGGAAACGCGATACTAACGGCTTCAGCCAACTGAACAGCGGAATACGCAGGTCTCGTACGGGTACAACTTCGAATACCTCGTGCTAATTTCTATAATAGATTTATGCATAGATATGTATTGTAACGGATGCAGAAGACTTGAAAGAAATGTTGTTAAGGTTGAAAATGTATTATGGCTTTACTTGACTACTAATTCACTCGCTCTATATACACCTTTATTGCCCGAAGTAATTTCTGCTCCAGTACGTTTTAGGTGTAAAACATGGCGCAGGTAAACCTGATTGTTGTTGTGGCGAAGCTTGCCGCGGCGACGGGTTGGCCACATCGTACAGCCATACCGTACACACTACTACATAGAGACTGCATAAATATATATACCATAGGTATATTTACTTGAAATTTATACAGAATTGTTGTATTTAATGAAAATAAATATTTATTAAATAAATAGTCATCACTTTCTTCGTCATATTAAATTTTTCAATATGCTATATATTTAGTTCCTGTCGCAATCTTATCTTTTATGCAATTCACTTGTACGACCACGTTTCACATCTGCTAGGTTTTCCGTGTATCTTTTTTCATTTAGAGTAGAGCCCAAAAGTAAGTTTATCGCCAAACAAGATAAGTGATTGTGTCAATGGTTTTCTTGTACCACAAATATTGACATAGTTTTAAAACTTATATATACATATTGTAGTGATATAGAACCTTCAGTGCCTTTAGCAGTGGTGGACTTATGCACCTGCCACCAGTAGGCTAGCCTATTCTTCGCCACCCATTTACAAATTAAAAGTCAACCAAATAGAAAAAAAGGCAGCTCGCCAAATCTTAATAGTCTACCGCCCCCAAGACGTGCCACCCGAGGATCACGGAGCCCTCTGACCCGCGCTCTTTACGCCACTGGGCTTAGTCTAATTAAAAAATTGCCAAAATAGCATTATATTTGCCGCCTCCTAAAATCTGCCGCCCTACGCTTTAGCCTACTCTGCCTTCTGGTAAATCCGCCACTGACCTTAAGTTGCACTTGACCAACTATTACTTTTACCTTTATAGAAAGTTAGACAAAGTATGACGTCATGTACGGCGGAACAAGTAATAAAACTTTTTGAGACCATGTTTTTATACGATTTTTTTATTCAACAACTTACAAATACAAATTATCGCATATTGATGGTTGATTAAAAAATATGCTTTGTACAAAAAAAAAAGTTTTTTCAGTATCTTTTTATCATTTTATATATTTATTAATTGCACCTATTATTTGACCTTCATCCTGTAAGTACTCGTATATTCGTAATTAACATACTCAATAGGAAAAAACTACTTATTTTTATTTCAACTCTGACCATACTAAATAACCAGTATGAATTTGCGTAATCTACTTTAATAAAATTCGAAGTCGAATAAGAGTTTGAAAGGCGTCTAAGATGAAAGCATGTAAGTGATATGTACAGCGAGGTATGTCATGTGTAACGTACTGAGGGTGCAGTACCTGTGAGTGTTTCTGTTTGTGTGTGCAGTGACGCCGCTCCCCGCAGGCTGGCCGCATGCGGCTAGGAATGGACGCGCACTAACTTCATTTACCTGTTTCCGGGACTTCTTGATCATAGGCTGCGGCTTGAGCTCCTCGTCGGAGAAGGCGCGAGTTCGGGGGTCGAAGTCGCGCCCCGACGACGCCATTGAGAATGCTGGAAATGCATAGGGAATAGTTCACAGCCATCACTAAATATCTTCTCTTATTTATTTTTATTTTGCCATGTATGTTTTATACATCGGACATTATAATATGTTTAAAACTTTATGATGACAGTTAAAAACTTAGCGGCATTGTTAAGAAATTTAGGACCAGCGGACATCGCCGGAGGCAACATAGCTTATATTCGACATGTTAATATGACAATAAGAATGTTTTATTTAAAATTTAGAGTACGTTTTGGTTCAGTAATGGGGCATAAAAATATAAAATGCAACATACTGGAATCGGCGGGCGAGAGCGGCGGGTTGATGGTGTCGGGGCTCATGCAGTCGGAGGGCGAGGGCGAGCGCTCCCGCTTGGTGACGGGCGCCTGCAGGCCGAGCGCCAGCCCCGCGCCCGCGCCGAACGCCGAACCGCCCAGGTGCGCGCCGCCCAGCGCCTCGCCCGGCATGCCGTTCTCCGACAGGAACTCATCTAGGTCCACGTACTGAAACACGCCATATCTCCGTCACGCCTTGCCCCTAGACGCCTCGCGAGCGGTTCTCGCACCGACGTCGCACTCCTACTTCCCTCCTCCCACACTTTGCACCTCGTACGCAACAGCACTTCGCAATTACATCTATCGCAGGTTGCTAGCACGCCAGCCGTTATGCACATTTCAATTTCAATTATCATTCGGCTTATATAATAATCGTACAAGATGACAATAAACATTTTAAAATATTTAATCGAATATGGAGCAAATAAAGTAAATAAAAAAAACGGCACAGGGGGTTCAGCGTCAAAGCGACTAGGGTGCGGGATAGAATGGATCCGGGGGCGGGCGGGGACACGACTCTATTACCTAGTGCGGGTGGCAGCGGTTAGAAAGCCGGTGAAAGACACACACGACACGCAACACGCAGTAGGTAATAAAGTTGCGATTACTGACTTCTTGTACCTTGAGATCGGGGTCATAGGGCAGCGTCTTGTCCCAGAGGTTGGGTCCCAGGAAGGCGGCCTGCGCCTCCCACAACTCGCTGTCATCCTTCTTGTCCTCGAGCGCGTCCTTACTGTTCACCGACTTGCCTGTAACAAGGAGGCGAGAGCCGGTCACTGGCAGCCGCACGCTCTGCCCGCGGGGGCGTGCTCCCCTCTACCGTCCTGCACTTGCATACGATCCTCTCGTTCATTCATGATTTTAAGGTAGTCATCATCAGCAATTGCAGCACGGCATAGAATATCGTAAACGCGTTATTATTTTAAAGCGTAGCGGTACATATATCTTGGAGGACAATTTTGAAGAGCAACGCGGCCGTCGGGGCGGGCAGGGACCGCCGCGGTGCACGACGGAGCGATGCTACGTGCATTGCAACTTATGACTCGTCTCCATTCATTTCGTCGTTACCATGAGGATATTATGAAATCAATACAAAAAAATGCATTCGCGGAGCATATTCTTGGATAAACGAAACGTTTATGTACAAACAATGATGGAGTCGCCAGAGCAGGATGAAAAGAGTCGATAGCATCGTTAATAACGGCCGGTCCATAACTCACGATCACAATGTATATTCCTAGAAAGCATAACGTGCGAGACGCCCCAAGCGACCACTGCGAGAGTGAGCGTGGCAGCAACGTTCGAAATCGCAAACATTTGACTTAAGAAGAAACCACGAGGCTGTAGACGCGCGCCGCCGCCAGCGCGCCGCCGCCGACGCCGCGCTCTAGAGGGCCGCGCCGCCCACTACGATACTGTTTGTTTATTACTATTAGTGCTATCATAGACACGAGTTTATAATGCAATTTTCTCTGTGTAATATCTATTTTTCGAAAATGTTAAAGGTTATTATTATTTTATTTTTAATATTTTCTATAATATTTTCAAACGTATAAAGCTGTGAGGTCACGAGATATAATCTTCTCAGGTTTTATATTACTTAAGCACCAAAGGTTTGAAATTTTGAATATATTAAATATCACGTAAACGAGCAACATTTGGTAAGAGTCCGGCGAATACTAGGGGTATCTTAGTTATATTTATGACGTTTACAGGAGAAAGAAGTATATGGGAGTGAGGGATTAGTTTGAGAAGATACACGTGTCGCGGGGAAGAGGCGGGTCGGGGGCAAGGAGCCGGGTCACGTGGCGAGGCATGCGCGCGCGCAGCGGCCGCGTGACGAGCGCTGCGCACTCCGCCGCAGCCTCCGACCACCCACCACGAGCTGAGCTTCCCCACGCGAGTCGTATTCGAGCCCACCGTCCTGTCCTGTACTCTACACACGTTCTCTGCTCGCGATCCACGGCTTTTTCATTGAACAATATAAGACTGGTGCGCAGGAAAAATAACCAATAAATCTGACGACGTCAGATGACGAAAAATTAGACACATATTTGCCAATGTAAATACTTAATGCATTCCACAAGCGTATAGTATGCCATCAGTTAATTAAAAAACGTCGGATTATAAAAAAATAGCCATGCAACAATTTTACTAATAAATATAAAACATAAGCAAAACAATAGTACGTATTCAGTAATTAATTCAGATATCTATATGAAATGCGAGAGCATTAGATTTAGCGTATTCCTTGGGGGTCATATCGGTTCCACCGGTACATGGTCAGATAGACATTACTATACTAGCTACCTCACGCGGAGGCAAGCGGCATAACGCCTCGATGTGACATGCGATATTTTACATCTTGGCTATATTTATAAAAAGATATCATTTTAAAACAATTTATATAACAGGCGATAGAATAACTAAAACATCAGAACTACATACTATGATGTGCGAAAGATTTTTATTTCTCATTTTTTTTTGCATAAAAGGGATTAGAACACTTCATAACTTGATGCAACAATAGAAATACTGAGTATTACATGTTCGTGACATTAAAATATACAAGTGTTTCAGCGTTCATTGTTTAACGGTAGAAAATGAGTCACTCGTCGAGAAAAACGTGTAAGTGTACGGAGTCTTCCTGCGTGCGTAGTTAGCACATGTCTGCGTAGATCAAATCTAATAATAACATCTATTTGTATCTATTTCCTACAATCTATTTGTATCTATTTCCTAAAACTGCGACCGATAATATCGAAAGAATTTTGAACGAAAAGTAGTATAAATGATGATTTCCGTGTAATAGTAGTCAATTTTGGTTGGAAGTTTGGTAGGACTGACGTATACTCATGAGATTGCAACGCTTCAATGTCATCGACTGATTGGATTTCCATTATATTTGCCTAGAGACATCCAGGATCTATAAACTCTTAAAATCAGGTGTATGATAGTCCGAGTGTTCGTTGGCCGGTCCTACGTCAATACAGAAAAGTGAAACGGTTTTATTGTAAACAAACATAATAACATAATAATTATTGTACAAAAGTTAAAAAGTACTAATTATGTGCCCGGCGCCAGTCATCACACCACTCCGCATTAATGTAGCGCTTTGATCACAAATGAAATGAAATGTCTTTATTTTTTACTAGCTGAGCTCGCGGTTTCACCCGCGTTAAAAAGAAATGTAACGTGACTTACATTAACATTATGCATGCAGCGGAATCCCTCATTAGAAAAAAAAACCTGATTTTGAAACATTCTACATTGCTGCTCCGCTCCTGTTGGTCTTAGCGTGATGATATATAGCCTATAGCCTTCCTCGATAAATGGGCTATTTAACACTGAAAGAATTTTCAAATCGGACCAGTAGTTCCAGAGATTAGCGCGTTCAAACAAACAAACAAACTCTTCAGCTTTAGTATACATAGGCCTACGGGGGCACTTACAAATTGTCATTTACAATATTTTTTCTTACACTACCACCGGATCGGAAAATGACCACAACTGAGAAGATCCGGCAAGAAACTTTGTCTTTTTTCTTTGGAATACTTTTTTTTAACCATCTTGTTTATTACATGGGCAATAAAAGCTAGCTCCAGTATGTTGCCTTACATTTGACTAAACAGAGACTTGTTTGGCAAGATACGCTACACTATTCAAATTAAATCATGAGGCGTCATCATCATCATCATCTTAAGCATATGTGCGGTTAACTGTAGAGATTTTCTACTCGCCCGCGATGACAGGCAGCAGCGTTTTTCTGTATGCCTAGCCCGTATGCCTGTATGTCAACATCCACCGCTGGCACCAACACGCATGCCAGGCGTCGTAACTATTGGCAAAATCTCTATCACGGGCGGACCAAAGCCCTAAGTTCAACAGTACACTTGAAAGGCCTACTAACTCATAGGTTAAAGAGATTTTCACATAATGACCTACAACAAATATATATATTTGTTATAGTAGGAAGTAGCAAACGAGCATGCAGCCCACCTGATGGTAAGTGGCTACTGCCGCCCATAGACATCTGTGTCATTGGAATTATAGCAATTTCACCCCTAAAGGGGTAAATACGCGTTCGAAGTTTTAAATTCTACAATATGTCGTTTATGAGGATCCACATGTCGTTAAGTCTATAAAAATAGTAGTTGGCTTTCTGGTTAAAAGTAATGAAATACTTGTTATACCATTTTTCGAATATAAAGCGCTATAGGGGTGAACCCTTAGGGAGTGAAATAAGGGATAATATCTTGATTTAAAATCATCAATTTTAAAAT
Source organism: Cecropterus lyciades (assembly GCA_002930495.1). NCBI lineage: Eukaryota > Metazoa > Arthropoda > Insecta > Lepidoptera > Hesperiidae > Cecropterus > Cecropterus lyciades. The sequence continues at coordinate 53,217 of MOOZ01000384.1, forward strand.
AAGCACTTAATAAATTGGTATATGACCCGAAGATTCCAAAACCGGATTTTTGGAAAATCAACCGCTAGAGAATAAAATAAGGGATAAATGTTGTTTTTTAAAAATAAATTACTCTTTAAGAAAACTTCTACCTTCAATCAAATACGAACATTTTTAAACTAATAAGATTGTTAAAAATATTAAAACAAAAAGTCCGACTGTTTAAAACCATTATTTTGTTCATAATGATATGTTTAATTTTACGCTTCATATGAGTTTTCTTCAAAATAGTCAAGTAAAGTATTATACATAATAAATATGATTTTCAGAATGGTCTATTTACTAGCTTTAATTTGATACCCAAAGTGCCGTTAGATTCATATCTCGGAATCCAGGGCAGTCAATGATTCTTGATATTAAGTTTTGAATGTTAGAAAAATGTTCAAAAAAATTTGGACCGATCTAATTTTTTTAATTATTAAATAAATGAATGTGTTTTCAACCTTTCAAAATCTTACTCGTTGTTACAGCCTCGTATCAAAATGAGTGAACCATCGAATAGTGATGAAAATAAAATTGATAATTTCCTCATTTGTAACAGCCTAGTTCTCAATTAAGCTCCGAATTAGGAAAAATTGTAAAAAAACAAGAGGAATATCAACGCTGAAATCTTCTTCTGAAGAAAGATCGGATGATTGTCACAGTATTAAAATCTCGTAAATTGGTCTACGTGCATGCAGACAAAAATATGTCAATAAAGGATGTATCAATAAAGGACGTATTCATGCTTCTTTAAAAAAAGATAACACACATCAGCATGCTCTCCACCATAAGAAATTAAACTGACTTTTTTTGGAAATGTACGTGTTTTTTATGTGAAAAAGAAGTAGATGCAATGAAGCAAACAAAAGTGTTTAATATTATAAGTCAAGAAAACAGTGAAGTGAAGTGAGAGTGAAGTTAGATTAAGTGGCTCAAGGAGCTAAATATAACGAGGATTGTTAAATAAATTTCTAAGCTATCATAAAACAGACCCAAAGGGAGAATCCTTATTAAATTTTTTTTTCACATGCAAACAGGATGCAGGAGCATCTTGTGGGCACAGGAAAAGTGATGAAATTGCACTGTAGCTTGCTTGGAATGCAATGGTCACAACTAATTCTTCACCAATAATCCACATTATTCAAATCGATGACGCCGACAGTAATGAACAATAATGTTATAACCTGGTATTTTTTTGCGAAATGTGAATAAATTAACATTTACTTTACTATGCAAATATTTGCATAGTAAAGTAAATGAAATATTCGCTGTAAAAATTTCTTCCGCTTATTTTTTTTTATAAATAGTTTTAATTAAGAATGGACATTTTTTTTACTTTTTTATATGAGCTTTTAACAACGCAGTCCAACAGTTTTTTTAAAGATTCATCGACTGGATCTGGATTCCGAGATTTTATAATTATTACGACTTACGGCACTCCACTAATAGCATTTGTCACCCTCCAAATTGAGACGATTGTAATTATTTATCATACATTACAATCCGTCAAGCTGTAGCGCGTTTGGGCTGTAGCGCGTGCCAAAGAAATGGACAAACAAACATACATACATACACTCGAAAAACATGACTGATGCGGTCGGTTAATAACGTAGGCAAGTACTAAATAATGTATTTTAAGAATTTACGTTTAATTCCGTAACGTATGTCCGTCACAATTGCTTTTTAACGTAGAAATAGGCTTTACAGGTTAGAGGTTTTGTTATTTAATTTATGTTCTAATTTACGTATACGAAGTCGCGGGCAATTGCAACTATATATTATTGATATAATATATTATAGATACCTGTTACTTGATATTTTTAAACTATAACCAACTTCTTGTATATAAATGTAATATGGCTACAGAAATGGTATCGAATACTGTCGGTGTTATATAAACATATTTTATTACAAACAATGTGTTACATTTTAGGTTGTATTTTTTCATTATTGTACATAGACATCGTTTTAAAAGTGCTATACTTAGTCTATGTTTTCATCAATGAGGCCAACGTCGAGTACTGACGCTAGACTAAAAAAAATTAATTTGATCGATGTTAAAATATGGAAACCTTAATTTCAATGATACTCGTTCGGTCGTGGCGTTGTTGTGGTCAGCTGCTGCATCGTTCGCGAGTCTACTTTCTTGCCATCATATAATTTCACTCGTTGAAGTAACATTAAGCGAGTGTAATTTCGACATATCCACAAATCCTCATGTGCTTAAACATGTATTACAATTTTGAACTATAATGTCATATAAGCAATAAAGTATAATAAATACCATTTGTACATCCAGGTGCTACGAAATTGATAATTAAGATTTCTCACTATAAACGGAGTTCCATCGTAAAGTAATAAATCGATAAATGTGAGCGTTTCATACCAAATATGTGTAGTACTGTAGAGAACACTTGCGACTATCCGCGGACCCGCTGTTACGGTACTTTATACTTTAACATAATAAATAATTAACGTTCAAGTGTTTTCGGAACCGTGCATCATATTTCTATTTCAGATGTTTTTTTTTTTTCTTTTTTTAATTTATAAATGTAATTATTATTAACCTCGTAAATTGGAATTAGTATTTTCGTTTATGATATCTGCCTACGATATATATATAAAGTTTGTTTCATTAATAAAAATTGACAAGATACACAAACAGACAAAGAATCCTATAATTTGTAAAACTTGTTGATATACAGCATAAATCAAAGACTTTTAATATCGATCTTTTCATATCGACAAATCGTGAATGTAGGTACTTATTATACTAATATTTTTAAAGATTTATTTTATTATTTTTAGAACAGAATTTTTCAACGGAACCTGTCCCTGATCAGTTTAGTGTTAATTAGTATGTCAAAGTTTTAAAATTAGGTTTATTAGGCTTTATTAGCTTAAGTTGTTATTACCGCCGTCCGACATATAATTCAATAATAATAACGTCTCTGCGAACCATATCACGACATTATTGTGATTGGAAAAATATGCGGATCATTGGAAACAAATGTATATAATTTCAATGAATTGCTCATTGAAGTCATAAACATTAGTTGTTTTAGAAGTAACTAACTGAAATAGATTATTGCATAATGATCTATAACAAACTTAGTTTTGTTTTTTTCACCCGTAACATCGATATCATAACATTCTACGTATTTTAAATTATATAATATATATTATTATTAATTTTTTACTAGCTGGGTATGGAGCTAAAACATTAATGTGGCAGTCGGAGCCACTGCAGCGCGACATGTTCGTCGCGCCTCGCCCGTCAAATACGACAGTTCGTCACAAAAACCAAATCATTACCTACTCATTAGCATCGAGATCACTTATTCGTTTCAATCGCGTTCGTTATGATTACGGAATATCTGTATTGCCGCACGCGTAATCGTTGTCACAAAAAATTGCATCGCGAGAAAATCGCAGATTGTGTGACATAACGACGTGAGATGCGACGCGCACAGCCCGGCGCTTCCTGATAAAGAACGTGTGCGTCGCGGCTCCCGGCGCGGGCGGCGGGTGGCGCGCGGCCGGCGGCTGCAGGAAGCGGAAGTAACCCAGTTGGCGGGTTACGTGCGCGTCGCTACGCTTTCCTCCACCGTTCCGCGCGCGCGCACCACGCATCGCGCACCTTGCGCCCATCGCCCGACTTATACAATCGCCGTGCATCCCCGCCGAGCTTCTGGCCGTTTTCTTCAACATATCGACACAATAACGTGGCCCGATGACCTAATTGGTAAACCTTTACGAACCCTCGTCGGCGAACGTATAGATTCACACTTTCTAGTAGTTCTCTATGAGTGAAGTGTAGAGTGTAAGGCTCGGAGCGGTGTTATGTGTTGGATGGAACCAATAAACCAGTACGCTCGGAACGAGCTGCGAGCGGTGCGACGCGGCGCTTCCGGGGAGCGCTCGCCGCTCTCACTTTCGTCGGAGAAAGTCGTCGCCGATGACGACATCGGCCGCTATGCAAACTCGTTCGCCCGCCGCAGACCCCGCGGACCCTTCTGCCCGCCCTCTCCAAAATGTCGCAACGACAACGTTATCGATTTCTGACGTTGCAACTCTAAGGTATTGAACGGGCTTTAAAATATGTAAATATACAATTTTAATGTGCTGTTTTCTTAAATACTTCCTGTTTGACGACCCGCACGGCGGAGCGGTCACAATACTGGTCTGCCACGCAGTGGGTCCCGGGTTCGATCCCCGGCCAGACAAACATCTGAATGATGAGTTTAGATTTCTGTTCCGGGTCTGGGTGTTTGTGTATTCTTCTTTGTGTATCCATGACACCCACGACACAGGAGAAAATCCTACTGTGGGGCTATGAGTTTAAAAAGCGTTTATGATTGTAGCGACGGATATCAAATAATTATATGATAACGATATCTTAAAGGTATTCATCGACTCATCTCTCCACCACCGCTATAGGTACTATGATAAATATGACTGCTTCCACATCGTGTTGCTAATCCTTTAAGATTACTTTAGTTCTTTGTTACATCTCCTCTCTTTTGGCAAATGTAAGTATTTCGTAAGAACATTCTGAGCGACATGTGCATTTCTGAAGCACGCTGTTGTACTTATAACATCTGAATGTTGCGGATCAGTTTCAGTGTTACTTATAACGTGTAATAGTATATTCATAGAGTAGGGGGAACTGATTGTACAGCTCAGTTTTGTAGAAATCTGGTATGACTGACGAGTAAATTTGATGAATCGTCCAATTATATGTACCTGACAATTAGTCATTTAATAAACTACCTTAAAAAGACATACTGTAAAATAATTTCAATCTTATTAAGATTCTAAAGGGATAGACTGAAATAAAAGGAGTATATAAAATGAACACAATATGAGGTTGCAAATAATTAAGTACATGGAAGCACTAAAATGACAATTGGTTTTAAATTAAAAATGGCTACAGTCCCTAAAATTCGGCAAGTACCTATACAGACTCCAAGACTGATGGAGAAAGGCGAGTGAGCGCGGAAGCACCGTCACCACTCTCACTTTCGAGGCGCCACCGCACCGCACCGCGTCGCACCGCGCTTCATCGCGCTACACCACGCCACACCGCGCCACGCCGCGCCACACTGCGCCACACCGGGCCACAACACGCCACATCGCATATCCGAACATACTGATCTTACCAACAGAGCCGATATACTCTCTTCTTAAAAACTAAAACGCGACTTCACTTGTATTAAATTTGTACCCGGAAAGTATTCAAATGAAAATGAATTCATCGAAAATTATAAATGAGGACACCCTACACCTTTGCCTATCCATCTTTATTTTCCCATTTAAACATCGACATTTGACATTGTAGTTGTCACGTTTTTTAAATCTGATTATTTTGTTTACTTGTATTTTGTCGAACAAGATTCTACTCGCAGCGACCTCATGCAACCAAACGTCTCTTCATTTATCTATTAATATGAAAAACACTATAATCGTATTCTAGTAGGGTATCAATTTACCCAATAAATGTTTTAAGTTAAAGAAGTACGAGTTGCATGCGCCATGCGATGTGTGGCACGGGGAGGCGGCGGAGGGTGGCGGGTGCGAGGCTCTCGCGTCGTAATCGGAATGCTGCGCGGGCGCCGGTGGAAAGCGGCATTGCGCAATGCTCGCTTCCTGCTCGGGAAATATAGGTGAGGAGTGTCAGCGGCGGGGAAGTGGCTGCCGTTACGTAACGGAGAAAGCGAGCGTTTTCCGGCGACGCGATCATTTTCGTAAACGTGTGAATTGAGCGAAAGTGAATGAGAAAGTGTAAAGTGCGAGCGTTGGACGTGGTCGTAGGCGTCGGATTAACACCTTTGTTATTTTCAGCCGAATCCACGCGGTCGCCGCAGTTGCTTCTCCGGGGACTCGCATTCCGGCGGCGGTATGGCAGTCGTCGTTGAGTACGAAGGGGCTAAGTATGTAATATAGGTTAGGGAGCCGGGCGGGTGGTGCGCGGCGCTGAGCCGAGTCCGGCCGTAAACAAAGGCGCAGGCGCGCGGGGCGGCGCCGCGGCTCGCGGTCTCACGCAAGCGCATACATAATTGTTGCACTTGCGCGCGTTTTTTTTTTTTTACTTCCTAAATACTCGCCACTGATTCCTTGAATAAAAACTAGGTAACACACTTTCGTCTTTAACGAAATATGCTACTCTTGACACAAAAATTATAGATTTAAAGGCGTCAATAGAATGTTGTCGAAGAGTTAACTATGACGATGCATTCATATTACGAGTGATATTTCTCGTCTTTGCCAATTCCTTTTGAAACCTGGTGTGATAAACCTAAAATAGTTAAACATTTCAATCCTTTTTTGTGCCTTTATAACGACTTCGCACTGAAGAAGTAAAACTACCATTAGTGCTTACTTCTCGAATCGAACTCTACGGAACTCTACGGGCACTACGCTAAGGGATGATTATTTATTTAAATTTAATATTTACCTGTGTGCGTGCTTGCTTTTATTCATAAACATGAGATACTATAATCTTATTTAAAGATGTATGTATTGCTAATATTCGAGGTAGGCATGTATGTTCTGATCTTAAATCCAAAGTTAGTTTACAAATTTAAATCACATTAAGTAGGCCGATAAATTGTAAGAAGTGCTTTTTCGCAAGAATATCATAGGAGAACACTCAGGCGTGAACGTTTATAGCAATATTTTCTTTATAGAAGAAATACATAATTTCTAGCCACATTTGATTTAAGATATCAGAGACCAGCAGCGCACGTGCTGGAGACGCGCGAGAAGTGTCACGTGTAGGCAGCGCGGGGCTAAAATTCATATACGTATACGAATTATGACTACTTTCTCTTTTCTTCACATAGGTACTATTATTTAATACCAAGATGATAAACGAAGCATTATACTAGCAATTGGTCGTAGTTCGGCACGAGTCGGAGGGGCGCGGGTCGAGGAGGGGAGGATACGTCTGACGGTATACGTCACCGGAAAAGTAAAAGTCGGAAGGCTCAGCGCGGCCGAGCGCGGCCGACGCGGAAACCGCCGGAAGATTACTTTTACTCTCGCAACGCGCGCGGAGGCTGGAGCCTTCCGCACTCTGCCACCCGATCACCACGCGCACACGACACCGCGTTACCGCCGATACTCTTATTTCAGCGTTACATTTGACCGCTCCAGAAACAATCGCTACTTTTTAGTAAGTAAAAGAATGTTAATGGGGACACGTTTTTATCAGCATATAAACGCCATATATACGTGGCCAGGAAGGAATCGGGCCACCATCGACTTCATCTAACTCTCATCTCCATAAACTCGAGTAAGAAATGCTTCCGTATGCAACGATGCTACGCTACCACACCATAAAATGTCGATGGAAGAATTGCTGTTTCTGATATGACATGTTTTTCAATTTGGAATTATACTGTTATTACGTAACACTTATCTGATAACAAAAATACATAGTATCTATGAGTATGTATCTGAATATATACATATATTGTAGATATGGCAGATTGGACTGAGCTTGTGCCTTATAAAATTCTTATTTTCAAGTACCTAGATTTATATTGAAGTTACGAATTTGGTTATTCTTTTAGGAGCGACATGACAGAAAGGAGCATTGGTGAAACGATTATTATGTTAATAGTTTCTATAACAATGAATTACATACGTTTCACTATTCCAAAAAGTTAATAAATAACAATATTGAATTATTTAATGAGATAGTTTTGCGAGAGCGCGTCGACTTGCTCGCGGAAGTTTAGATCTTAGTCGCTTATTGCGCTATTTTTATTGCTTATCTACGTCGGAGTTTTCCGGAGTGACCCGACCCCTTATCATACAAAATATACACTCTGACATTGTAAATTTATCTCAACAAATATCACATAGATGATTCGTATTAACTGCGCACTGTCATGTTAAGGCCGCACACACATCGGCCACTACGACTACTTACTTTGGGAAGGATTTCGGGTGACGGAGCGAATGTGCCGCCGCGGATATCTCATCTCGAGAGCGCATTGTCTTGTTTAAAAAGTAAAAGTGGTCGGTGGGCGCGCACGCGGAAGAAAGCACGTGCTCGCGAGGAGCGCGGGCGCGGGGCCGGGGCGAGCGGGGTGCGGGGCGGTGCGGGCGAGGGACGCGGAGAAAGTTGCGAAAAGGTCGCCGCTTTTTCCCAAATATTCGGAGTGAAAGTGCGCGACCACGCTCGAATTGATCAAAAAAGTAACGAGCGACCCGCGCAAGAGCAGAGCGCTGCGCCGCGCCCCGCCCCGATTCATGTTTCAATCAAGTTAATATGGAAACTTTCTCACCTGATTCAACATTAAAACTTCCGTCTTCGTTCCGGCTTCGAAAGACGCAGTTCCGTTACCACTCGAAGCAATCGCGCCACGACCAAACCGATCGCGAAAGTCTAACATCTTTAGCAAGGTTTCGCCACTCAGACTTAGCTTATCCCGATATACAATTTTATTTCTTAATAATAGGTTAATTGTAGTTTCCTTATTCACGTAATATTTAATTGTTTCTTTGTTGGTTGGTGTTAATTATGGTAAAATCAGATGATTATAAATTAGATAATATACAAGTCCCAAATCGTCTCGGCGAATCTATGTATACATCTATGTATAAGCAATGCTTGCGATGTATACAGGAGTAAAGGAAAAAAGGTTCCGCATGTTTTTGTTTGTTTTTGTTTGTTCGCAAGACTTTGTTACCCGAAGTTACGGGTGCGTCGAGGAGTAAAAGCGATCTCAGCTCACATGACGCGCATTTCCCCGAGCGGGAGATGTGGGTGCACATATGCATGGAATATGACCTTCGGCGCAGGTCCCCGGACGCCGCGCTGCGCCGACCTTAATTCCTCGGTGACATAACGCGTGTCCCATCAGCTCGTCGAAGCGTCGCCAATGTCAAGTTCACCCATTCGACTTAATTGTGAAAATAGTTTTCATGGAACGTGCATGAATGCAAGATGTGCGAGTGCAACTCCCATTATGATACGCGTCCCCAAGCAAATGCTAAACGAACCATAATTATACGCATGTATCACATCACTTCGGATCGAAGGCAGCACAGAACTGCTGCCAGCAAAAGTTGTTTCTTCACTAATTTGTTTATAATGTCAAATGTGCATATGTACATCTAAATATCATCAATAAAGATGAAGTTTTATAGTGGTATCACAATAATACGGACAGTACAATTATAGATGCCCAAAGTTGTCTTAGACAAATAATAATTTAGGCAATAAGAGATTAGCGTCAGCGATTAGAAATGGCTGTAAAAGAGATGAAAATCGAATTCACAAACTATCAATCATTGTTGTCTATTTTAGTATCTTCTCAGTTATTATAGTTTTTTTTTTATATAGTATGGAAGTAGCAAACGAGCATGCACCCCACCTGATGGTAAGTGGCTACTAGATTAAGTAAAAATAATAAGTATTTAGATATTTGTCTTTATTATTCTTCGAAGAGAACATATTTTCTCTTCATCATTAATATTCGATTTCATTATTCTAGATTCTATCGATTCGATATAACGTTACAAATTTAAATCGCATACGTATACCATTTTATATAAGAACTTTTATAAATTTCAAACGTGTTTTATGCGCTAATAAAATCCGACGGATACTTTTAGACTACTTTTGTCATTAGATAATGTATTCAAAATGGATTATTCGGAGCGGCGCCTGCATCCTGAAGGTATTCTACCCTCTTAAAGCCCCTTACTAGCATCGTGCATAAAAATAAAAGTAACATATTTTTTCCACTCATTCCAATTTCCGCATTGAAGCAGACTCCTATAGATTAACTACCGTTATACAACCAGGACTCATAAATGGATTCCACTCAAATGAAAGTAGGAAAAACAAGTGATATCGAAAACAGTGTTTGGTCACACGCCAGCCGGGTCACTGTTATCAAAGCTGGAGAATAAAATGAAATAACAATAATGATAACAAAATGTGTGTTGCATTATAATTTTGCAGAAGTTACCTATGAAGTAAAACTGAGCGGCATAAGGAGCGGATTTCCAAGCGGATCATGCACTTTTCAAAATCACTCTGGATCTCTATTATACTTTTGTGAGAGTTTAAGAAGTAAAACTTTTGCAAACGAATCAATACTTGATCAATTTAGTGCACATAGCACTAAATTTCCGTACGTGTTATTTCATATTATGTAACTATTTGAATTAAATGGAATTGTTGATTAGGGATCGTAATCAAATATTTAATAGTGTTCGTTTTCATTTAACTTCTTCTTAATCGGATAACCGATAAATTTTATGACGTATCTTTTCATATCAATACAAACTCACATACCAAAATAGCCATATGTTACATAAAAATAATAAGGAAAATGTGCGAGGAAACCTATAAGCCTAAAAATTCTTTATGATAAACTTTCTAAAATTTGTGTGAAATCTAGCAATACCAGCACGATGGGCAGCGACCTAAGCCTAAGCCTAAACTACTTTAACTCCTACGCTTTCGGGATTGAAGTTATACTCAATGATCGTCTTTGTCGTCAATATTATATTACTCCGCGTGGTTAGTGGCTTTGAATCAGTTTCTCTTGTTCGTTATAAATATCTATTTATTAACAACATAATTTTATTACTACTCGTGGCTTTCTTTAAGGTGGTAGAAGTCTTTGTGGTTCGACTCCGGACCTATTTCTGTATGATAACAGCAATGTAGCGCTGTTGTGTTCTGGACTGAAGGGTGTGGTAAGGGAGACATACTTTTCCGAGGCATTCCGTCTTAGTCCTTATGGGTAGCAACGCATCTGTGGCTAACCTTAGGTGTTGACCTAGGGTTGATTACAGATGTCCATGGGCCGCAGTAGCCACTTACCGTCAGGTGGGCTGCATGCTCGTTTGCTACTTCCATGTTATAAAATAAAATGTTATTAGCTGAAGTATCCGTGCTTCGCTACGTGACAAAAAATTAGATTTTACTCGCTAACCGTTGGAGGTGACATGTAAAATGATAAGGACCTTCCGGATAGAAAATTAAATGTTAACCTCGTATATTCCGTCAAAAATTTGCCATTTTTTAGCGTTCTCCATTTATTTAAAATTAAGAAAGTCTGAAATCAAAGAGCGTAGTGCCTAAACAGTTAAATAAGCTACATCTGGCTCTTGCATGACTAAGTAACACACAGACACACAACATCTCATTTTTATATATTAGTACCTACCTATATATATCTATATAGATATAGATAGCAATTTCGATCGTATATCATACCGTCTCCAGGGACTGTCGTCTCTGAAATTCTTTTATTCTCTATTCGTCCCTAATAATCGTATTAGTATTGGCATGTTACATAACATTTATAAAATATGAATAACTGTTTACAAGAAAAGAAATGCCTATTAAAATAATAAGTTCTGTAAATAATGTAGAGGCTTAAAGAATTTCATGATATGTCATGACCTAGTGAACTAATAAGGTAGGGCGCGGACCGCGGCCGCGTAGGGCTTCGCGCGCGCTGCGCTAATCGCGTTTGCTGGCCACGGTCACCGCGTTTATATCAAATTCACCGACTTGCCTCGTCGGTTGCTTGCGAAATGCTAAATACTCACGTCTTCCCTTTTGCTATTCGGCACATGATCACGGGTCAATGGGAGTTTGCCAGAATCACATCGCACCACGATACCTTGTCACGAGATGCGGTACGAAACAGATTCGAACGATCACTCGAAGCACTCGGAAGCGAAACTCTTCCGTGGAAGATGGACGTCCCGGACGTAGAAAAGTATCGGTTCGTCGAAACAAAGAGGTCTCAAGAAGCCGAAATGTTTCACCCGGCGGCGGGCTACGGTCGCGCACTTTCTCTTTTCGGCTGCTCTCTCGCGGCCGACCCGGGGCGCCGGCGGAGAAAGTGCGCGGCCGCTTCCCGACGGATCCCGGGGACACTGACCGTTGACAAAGACGTGCTGCCTCCAGATGTGGTACTGACTCCAGCGGTCGTCGTCCTGCACGTGGCCGTGCTGCAGCTGCGGCAGCGAGGGCAGCGGCGGCGGCGGCGCGGGTGGCAGCAGCTGCGGCGGCGGCGCCGGCGGGCCGAGCGGCTGGACGGGCTGCGGGTGCTGATACTCCATGAGCGGTCGAGGCAGCGGGCCGCGCTCTCTCACTGTTCACACATCGCGTCGCGGCGCGGCGGCGTCTGGCGCTGGCGCGGAGGCGCGGACGTACGTGCGCGGCGGCGTGCGGCGCGCGAGTCTACCGTGGGGCGGCGCGCCCGCACGCGCGCCTCCCCCGCCGCC
>MOOZ01000384.1:73644-90969 GCA_002930495.1 Cecropterus lyciades
GGCGAGCTCACGTGCGCCGGAACGGGACTTCGCCCTTGACACTCGTGACACCTGACCGCCGCAGCCTTCGCCTCTCGCATACGTTTCCAACCCTCGTTACATCGCACCCGATGACAGTTTCACTCGCAGTTACACTTGATTCCTTTAAACACAGTATTACCCTCACGATTGCAAGGGGTGCGACCCTGAAAAATGGTTTTCTGAATCTTCTCTATCAGTATTATTGCGTAGAAGCTAGTTGGAAAGTTTTTTGCGAGCAAGTCTGTCATTATTACATGTTATTGAAATCAACGTTTAATCTAGCAAAATGTTACTTTGCATATAAATATATTATTTCAATAAATAATAATAATTCAGACTAGTCAAACCAAAATATTCTCAATGATAAAATGAATATGTACTTTATAGTTTTGTCGCTAATTCTTTCGACAGCATCATTACAGATCTGTGTTTGTCATCATATTTCTAATCTTAAATGATGATTATGACAAATATTTCAGATTAATACAATAACATAGTGGCTTATAGACCTCTAGAAAATACTACTTAATACTTGATCTACACAAATGTTTTCTTATTAAAAATCAATCGAAAGCGTTACGACTCTACAATCCATTTATTTATGTTAGAAGTACACATTTAGCAAGGAGCGTGAGCGCACGATAGTCCGCTATGGCGGTCAAGAGCACGAAACGTTATAACTTTACGTATCCGTTTGTATACATACAAATGGTTATGTGACCGCTCGTATGTGTGGTGGACATACAGTACCATGTAAAAGTATCCGCACGGATCGCTTGACGTCATGCGCGCGAGCGTGTGTGCGTGCGCGTCGAACAGATTCATGCTCGCACACACAGTGATCGTCACAAATTTTTCTGTTGTTTGCGTGCGCAGCTGATTTATATTTATTTATGGACGGCGAGCGAGGCGAGCACCGCGCACCGTCCGCCGCCGAGGTAAGCGCGGTGGGCCGCCGTCACCGTGCCGCTGACTTTAACGTATGCCACTGACCAACAATATTATACGCCATGCATGCTAAGGTTAATAGAAAACACTTCGAATTGTTGCATTTTGTAGTTAAGTGAAGGTGAGAGCTTCACTACAATAAACTTTTTTTTTCTTATGTAAAGTAGATAAGCGAGTACTTCATGGAACGAACCTATATAGCGAACAAATTAATCTTACATCATATTATCTATGCTCGATGTGTCCCTCAGGGATAAAATCCGGAACAAAAATATTCGTATGAGGACCGAACTCACCGTCATAGCTCTAAATGCCAGCAAGCTGAAATGGCAATGGGCCGGTCACATCTGCCGTGTATCCGAAAATTGTTGGAGTGAATGATTATCAGAGTGGAGACCGCATCTGGGTAAACGTAGCGTGGGACGCCCTCCTGCAAGGTGACGCGACGATATGCGTCGGACGGCGGGAAGTAACAAGATGAGGAGAGCCGAAGACCGGGCTCAGTGGCGCCCCTTGGGAGAGGCTTATGTCCAGCAGTGGACTAATGTGGGCTAATGAAGAAGAAGTGAAGAAGCATAAGCATGTACGACAACAACCCTAAGAGTGGTGACCATCGCCACGCATATTTTTACGCTGCGCTGTCCTGTGGATTAAAGGTATGGTAAGTTAATGTCAGTGAATTTGCACTTCATGTCAACTCATTATTGACCCATTGGTGTGCAAGGGGTTTGAACCATAGTCTACCGCACTTACCGAGTGCGAATAAGACGACCCCACACACCTGAGTGGCAGGCGTTATGCCACGATGTTTTCATTTATCGTAAAACAAATGACAATTATTTTTAATACACACAACTTTCAAAAATCAGAGTTAACTGGGTTTCGAACCTCGTTCGTTTTAATACGTTTCGCTAAGGAAAAGCGGCGCAAAAATAATAAATATTTACTCCTTTTTTAATTAGTTATAAGGGTATTAATTCCGTTACGATACTTTCGCACCGTGAGACAAGCAATGTGTGATGATAGGATATTCTAATTTTGGAATGACATTCTGTGTACCCCTGATTTTAATATAATTTAAGATGAGGTGGGGTCTCATACAACTTGGAACGTAATTGAGTAATTGCCGCAGCCAAGCTAGTAGTAGTGGTAGTTAGCTTATTAAACCGTTATTATACTTATTAGACTTCCTGAATGATATTTAGCAATTCGGATAGCTAAGCAAACAACTTAGATCCACAACGTTTAACTGCTTAGCCTGGTCATTTTAATTTAGCATTAGATGAGAATAGGAAAACAATTATTGATTATTGCACATCGACGCGTACCGTTTGATTGTGCTGTATTCTCACTTTGTCCGTGACAAATGAAATGACGTGATATTACAGTTTCAGGGTAATATGTATACTCATGTATATCAAGATGAACACTTTTCTTATATATTAGATACTTCTCAAAAATACTAAGTGCAATATAATAAAAAAAACTGATAAATAATACCCGAAAACTGCACAAATCGAGTCAATTTTTTTTCGTTCTCTTCAGAATTCAAGTACCTATTTAAAATCACAGTGTTATTTATTCAATATTCTTCATTTATAATTAATTAAAAATAAAAATTCAATTCAATTCCACTATAGTCGGAAAAAATGGAAATCCATGTCTTGTATATAAAAGCGAAAGGATGCTCACTCACTCACCTATTGACTAAACAACGCAGAGCCTAAGCTACTAAAGGTAGAAACATGAAATTTTGACAAGAGGTTCCTTTTATGACGTAGACGTCAGCTAAAAACGGTATTTCTGATATTCCACTCTTAAGAGGGTTAAATAGGGGATGAAAGTTTGTATGAAAGTCCTTCAATTTTGATACAAGCTCAATGAAATTTAGGTGCAGCAGTGGAACAGCAGTGGAACTCAAAAGACTAAAGGTGGATACATTATATTATAGTCTGCGCGAACGAAGTCGCGGGCACTGCTAGTAGAATTATAAATCTATAAATGTGATTCTGTTTATTTCAAGTATTATTCCGCTATAACTCGAAAATTATTATTTATATTTAAAACAATGGTAAAACATTTTATTACCTTTGAATTCAAATAATTACATTTACTATGATAATATGTGGTGCCATCTATTATCAAATATTTTACTCCTATTGATATGGAAGTTAATAACATACAGATAGGAGCCACAGAAAAAAATACTTTAAATGACTGGATTGCTTTTATTACTCCTGAATTGGTCTCAAAAATATAATTTAGAGCGCTAGTGATAAGATTAGGTCAACTAAATAGGCACATTTGGTTGATTTTAGAGCTAACTAAGCCACACTTACTAATTTTTTTAATTCCCGAGCATTATAAGACGTGCTATCTCAATCGTATTACCGTCACCTTAGTTGTGTATTGGATGAACATCAATATAGTATAGATCAGAATAGTCATGACTTGGAACTACATACTTACTCGCAAGGCGATCATATAGAATGCGTCGGTTTAGGTTTGAATATAAAATATAATATGGAAGAAAGCGAACAGGGCACGAAAGCGCTCTGCGAGTAAGTGAGGCCAATTCATGTAAATTCAGTAGTTAAAATAAACTTAGATAAACATGACGAGATGATAGTAAAACATGTCTTTTTATTACTCTGACCTATAACTGATATACTCGTACATTAGTATGTCAAAGCCAACTTTCATTAAATGTTATATTAAATTTTCGCTGAAGTAATAGAGTTCTTAATAGAATGGTTAATTAGACCAGTTGGCTGAGATATATACATGACAACTTAATATGATGATGCAGGAAACAGAAATTTTTCCATATAATTTAGATCACAATTACTTAAGTCATAGATATAGTAGCTGTTAGTTATAAATTGTTGTGTTGGGTTTGACCAGGTACTTTATAATAGAAGTGTATAATTATCCCTACTTTTACGAGAAGAGGGAAGGGGTGAAGATTTAGGATTCGGTTTGATTCCAGGCTTACATTCAGGCTAAGCTTTACATGTATGTTTTTGGTTACGTTTGCGTGTAACAAAATTTGTAATGATGTGTTAATACAGATATTTAATTAGGTATCTTTTAATTTGTTAGTGTTGTCATAAAATATGTCACATTATAAAAAATGGCATTATTATAAAAAATAACCTTCAAATGCACAATTGTCTCAGTACTGAGTACCTTATAAAGTTTTACTGCGCTTGTATACAGAAATATTGATTTAATATTGATCATATAATGTTATAGGTGGTGAGAGAGGGAGATAACGCTTTATTCGAGATCTATGTATATTATTCATTGTGTTTGTTATAGAGTCTCTGGTCCCTCTTATGAAGCTATGAGTCTGGTATAAAACTAACTTTTTAGTTTAACTAACTTATTTAAACAATTCGTTTGTAATACATCTACCTGCATTGCTGTCTTAATACCATTATAACATAGTATACTTCATTGCCGCAGGCAGGGGGAAGAAATAAATTATAACTTGCTGCAATAGAGGCAAGAGAGAGTTAAGTGTATATAAAAAAGTGTGTGTTTGTGTGTATGTGTGTAGCCACGCGGTAGTGTAACTAACCAATCTCACTCTGAGAGGAAACTCGTGTCCAAAAGTAATGGGTTGATGACGAAATGTATCCTTACCTTTAAATACTATAATGACCTAAAATTTAATGCCGTCAAATCCAATCTGCCATTAGCGGATGTCTTCTGTGACTGACTGGCGTGGGTTACCGACTATAACATTGGATGACGTGAGTATTCCTTACAGTGGTGATAATTTCAGGTGTCTACATGGACCAAAAACTTACAGGGATACCGCTGATCACCGAGACCCGTAGGAACACTTAAGAGGTCTTTTGCTGCAGTAGGCTTAGTCCGAAAGTTAAAAAGGTTTCACTTGTTCTTATTAAAATAACGTAATAATTAGCACTGTCCCTATTTCTTACGATATTTGATTTACCGCTTCTCTGAAAATTGTGCTCTTTGTTTCCTTTCCACTCATCTTGCCTTTACAAGAAGTCCTTCACTAATTATCAGTCTTTAGAATTGCCACTCTGTCAATCTAATTATAATACACTTTCCCTATAATCTATTGGAAAATTTTGTCGAATCCTTCATGATGTGTGTATATTTATATGTTCCTATCTCTAACCCCTAATTGTTACTATGTAAAAATCAGAACTCTGTTTTTAATTTATTTTTTTCTTTTTTAGAGTAACTTTTTTTCTATTCCTTAATTTATTCCAAACTAATGGGGAACGCTTCGTCCGTTAGGCAGCAGTGACACATAGGCAAATAATGCACAGGGTTAATAGGATGGATAGGAAAAGCGACTGAAATATGGTACAATTAAGTCGTTTACGTTACCTACTTGACGGTTCGATAAGGCGGAAACAGCGAGCCGGTGGGGCGCCCGCTTCACGGCAAGCGATTTTTTGGTTTCACGTAATTCTGTACCAGTGATATCTTCTTAATTCCTAATTCAAGTAACATATAGCGCAAAATACAATGTTTGTAAGAAATTCTAATAGCAACTAATATATTTACGTAAATCATTTTTTAATATAATAATTACGTTTTTACTAATATATAATAATAGATAGAATGGTTATTGTGAATGAACCATAAGAAATAAGCACATACTATCGCGATTTGTTTTTATAGACCTACGATATTATAGCACGTATGCCACGTTTACGTACGAATATAATTCTACTGTGGAAACAACGTCACCATTTAGCCATTTAGAACAAAATATGTGTAAATTTTATTAATGAACCATTAGTGAACTGTTAATAAATCCGTTGCTAAAGTATTAGCAGAAAGGACAAACAGCGGAGAGCGACCTCGTTTTATACCAAGTAAAAAAGATGATTTGCTGAGCTGGTATTACTCTAATTCATCCTCAGGTAACTCTGCACCGTAAGGTGGTCTGAAAAAATCGCTCTTGTGATAAGACGGCCTTTCTGATTTAAATTGTACATTTCATCGTGTTATTCCTATTTTAGTGCTATGATGTATGTTATTATTGCCCTAAGTGAATATTAGGCCCATTGATGTTACATTTTAAGGCTTATTTTAAGCACAGATACGTATTTCCTGTTTCCTACTACCCTGGGTAACAAATGAGAATAGCAGCCGCCCACACTGCGCTCGGTATTAGATAAGTAGGAGGCTCTGCTTAAAGACGAGTGTTGTTTATAATTACGCAAAAGTACTCCTAAATTAGAATAGAAGTATACCAAATTAATAGGTAACAGTGATTCAACTAATCTGGTTTGATTGGGAAGGTCCACCGTCACACCTATTACTGGCTTGAAGCAGCTCTTGCGTTTCAATGGCATATATAATTCGATTATCTTCATAATCAAGTGGCAACACACCTGAGATCGGTTTCAGGCTCGCTTAGTATAGGGGTCTGTGACCGCTAACCATTAATAAATTATTAATTTGCTATACGATAGATAAGTATACATTATAGCAACGATTTCAATTGATATAATGATACAATAGAAAAAAATACGTATTATGGTTTATTTAGTAGTTTAAGATTTAATAGAGTGAGGGTTGGAAGGTGATCCTATCTTTGTGCCCTAGCAGACACCACGTCTCGGTCTGGTCGCGCGGTATCGTCAGCGGTGGCGTCCGACTGGGACAACAGGACAAGGATGGATATTTTCACAAAGAAATAACATATTCCATTGTAATAAGAGTATGGCTCGTTTAATATTTACGTCAAGTACTATTCTTAAAGATTTATTATCTACTACCACTTACAGTAAATACGAGTACACAGTATTTTTGATTTTAATAACACGATTCGTGCTGTAGGTTTATATAATTTCCCACTTTTATTATTTCATTCAAAAAAGGTTACGTAGGACGTGTATTCTAAATGTGATACACAAAACGTTAGTCGTATATATTTAATCTCTTTGATGTCATATGTCTTCATAACGTATTTGCCAAAGTTCTTATAAATATCAATGCGTGGTGTATATGAGTGTTGTCGTTGTTATCATACAGTACCAACAAAAATAGGAATTCGGTGAAAATATATTTTATATCTTCTATTGTGTTTTAATATTAAATAGGCACGAGCGTAGTGTGATATTAATAGGTATGAATGACGGATGTTATGCCACGGTTTTGTTTTTCAGCGTCATAAAGGTTATCGTTTTTCAATAGGCGATACACAACTCTAAGTTATATGTACATATATATAGCCATTGATTTGAAACAATTTTGTTGGAGATTCGCGTCTCCCAACGAATATGGAAACTGCGGCACATTTTATGTAAGCGATATATCATTATGCAGGCGGAATAGCTTACCGACACGTCAACCTGGTGCAGGGAATCTTACAATAAATCATGGTGCGTTGGAAATGCAGTGTTAAGATGGCGAGAGGGTACGGGCCGGCGTGCCAGGTATGGCCCGGTGCGGCACGGATGGCCCGGCGGGAGGAGTCCCGGCAGGACGTGACTCCCTGCATGCCGTGCACTCAATGCACTCCAGCGTCCGCGCGACCGCTTTAATGGATGCCAATTATCGCTGCCTCCTGCGATCATACGCCACTGTTCACGACTAGTGCCCGTGACAATGATTGTTCTCGTCAATTCTTGTCAACCATAGGGTAAAAGGGCAATAAATATGAATAATGATTCTCGCATCAAGTGCTACCAACCTAGATAAATATATATCGACATTCAGTTTATACTACACGCAAATGTCTGCAGCATACTCAGCATTTACTATTTATGTTGGTAATTTTTGTATAGTGTTATTACGATTAACTTTACGGTAAGTTTTTCGCAAAAAGACCTTTATTGAACTAACAACATAAAAACATGTAATAAGGACTATATATTACAAAATTGTATCCAATTGCCGCTACGTACGAATTAGGATACGACTCAATAATTATAGCAATCACCATTGTGTAGAGCGGAGCGACGTGGAGCAGTGGTACCATCACTGCCGTAAGTATACGTTTATATGACGACCCACATGGTGGAGCGGTCACCATGCCGGTCTGACACGCAGAGAGTCTCGGGTTCGGTTCCCGGCTAGACAGATAAATGAATGATGAGTTTGGATTTATGATCTGGGTCTGGGTGTTTGTGTACTTGTCTTTGTGTGCCCATGGCATCCACGACACAGAAAAAATCCTAGTGTGAGGCTATGAAAGCGTTGAATTTAGCAGTTGTCCGTTTCATTGCAGTATTACATTTTATATAATGTAAACTGATACGACGATGGTACGAAACGATCGAAGGTATGGAAGGTACGATGATTGTCGATGTTGACCTGATTTGTGATTTTTTCGTCGCTAGACTCAATTCTTCGTGTTAATACCGATCAATGTTGAATGAGGGAAACTATACATCTCGTTTGGTAACGAGACAATTTATAGCAGAATAAACTGTGCGACAAAACTGTGGGGCCGACAGTCAATCCTGCCCTGTTCGGAACTATTTTGAGTAGCGAAGTGAAAGAATACGAGTTCGCTTCGATTAGTATATTTGAGCTTCATTCGTCTAAGCCCGACTTGCAACAAGGCCCTCCAGCCATGCCAGTATGGATACTGGCAGAACGTGCTTAGCAAACTATTGTAAAGTATATTGTTAGAACTATAAGGCGAATAACGAATTAGCTGCTATCTTAATGTGATATACAATTTTCTGATTAAGTATCCTCAAAAAAACGTAAACATTGATTTTTTTTTGCGGAAACGTAATTGACTCGTAGAAAGAGGTACTAAGGGTACAGTTCAACATTCGCGTTACTTTAAACAATGACAAGGTTTGCTCATAGTTTACAAGTCCTTGCAAGAACTGTTTTTCGCTATCACATCTATGTATATGTCTATGTCATAAAAGCACCTTATGAAGCGGTAATAATTTTATCGCGTTCAAAATCAGTTATGTGGAAAATCTATACGGAATAAATAGTTTTACTCTTTATTTGCTTTTTTTGTAATTATATTTTTATTTTAATTTTTAATAAAAAGAGACGAAAACTGTAGGTCAAATAGAGTTCATTTTGAATTGAAATTATGTGCACTTTTTTTTCTAATTTCTATATATTAAAAAATGAGTTATCACATTTGTAACAGTTAAGCGGAACTTTCCGTGGGAAACTATGTACACTAGGTCAGATAGTTGGTGGAACCAAATAAGTCTAGCTTTTAAAACAATAAATATTTTTTTATTATTGAACACGGAAATCACTAGAGTGAATAATAGAATACATAAATAGTATACAGAACACTGTATAACATATAATAATATGAAATCAGTAGTGTCATTATTCCGCAGGCAGCATCGCGCCTTCGATGCGAGCGCCACTTATTCAAATTAGTGCCGTTAATTAGCGATAACGCGGCACGCTGTACTCGTACGGTACAATAATAATATCTGTAATCTACTCCCACTTATACGCTCACACGAGCACTCGCCAGCGACTCGTCTGTAAGGGGTTTCGCACATGTGACGTAGCGTAAGTTATCCAGTCATTTTAACGATTTCGAATATGCTTCGATTTCTGCGCCAATCAGCAAATCTAGAAATCATATGAGCATTTTTCATTCTAATTCGATATTAATTACAAAATTTTGTCTGAACCTTTAAAACAGTGAGAAGACACTCACTGACATAAGTATTGAATAGGTACACAAAACAAACTTTTAAAGCAATAGGATAAGGTATTTAACAGGTCACGGGTTACATGGTGACGAGGGTGGCGGTGGCCAGCGTCGCTCGTTGGTCACGCAAGACAAATGCTATACTTTAAAGTAATTTCGATTGAAGCTTATATGGTTTGAAAATTAATAGACTTGTAAACGTCATGAAAGAAAAACCTTTGAAATGAAAGAACAAGGTTATCTATTCGTCATGATTTTTTTTTGTATGGTCGGGCATAGTTCCGCAATGCCGCTACCGACCGACATGATTTGAACGGCATTGTATGAGACCACTTTCAGAGTTGATCCCATGTTATGGAAATTGAAAAACTTTCAGCAGATTTCTGGAAATTTGGAAGAATACGATTTTTTATAATCTTGAATAACACAGGTGTTTCTATGTTATTTGATGGAAAATTTGATTACGGAACTTTGTTTCTTGTACATGAGTGTAATCGGATGGTAAACTCGTCGAGTTATGGTGGAAACCACCATCACTCGACAAAATTACATGATGAAAAATTTAACCTTCTACTCCTCGATCCTGATGATGCAGGGGTACCAAATGGCTTAACCATAGAAGTTGGCCAATTGTTGCTTACTTCGTAAGACACGTTTGGCGGTCGGTCCTGATTGTTATCGTCTGTTACCATTCGTTAAGTCGTCTCGGAGATCTTGTGGGCAGGGTAAAAACATCCATTAACACACACACAACACAAGTTATTCAATAAACAAAACCCTCTCTCCCATCCCATACACCGTATGGGATGGATCCCGTACACCTCAGTTATGAAACACTCATTATCAATATTTTTGATATAAAAGAGAGTTATGTGTGGGCTGTAAAACGAAGATTATTTCATAACACTTATTTCAGAATACAGCGCCCGAGGTACGTATTAAGGCAAGATCAATATAATATGTACATACGTCGACTTATATCTACCTAACACTTTTTAATGAAATAAGTACAGCGTTAAGTCTTTGCAAATAGTAAACATTTATCTAAATTCATTCAGTGTCTTTTTAACAGACTTCCTAAAAGAAAGAGGTTATCTATTCGCCACATATTATTTTACGATTCGAACGGCATTGTATGTGGCATTGTATGTGTTATTAAGGGGGTTAAATTTCATTTTATGAAAAAAATTCAACAGTTTTCCCGGAAAATTATAATAAGTCGAATTCATGAAAATCTTGAACCAATTAGGCTGTTTCTGTAGGAAATTTTATTACGAAACTTTTTTTTGGACATGGATATGATATGGTATGATGGTTAACTCTTTGAGTTATGGGGTGGAAACTACCAATACGTTTTTAAATAATTTGGAATAACCCAGCTTATGTCAACCCGATTCTCTTGAAACTGAGAATGAACATGAATATCTAGGATAAAATAACAAAAAATGTTGACCTTCGTCTCTTTAACTATGATGATGCAGGGATACTAAATGCCTTAGCCATACGAGTTAGTCATTTAGTGCTTACGGATATATGTATAATAAGATTTCTAAGCAGTCATAAGACGAAAAATATGAACTTCATCTCTTCAACCCTCATGATGCATTGATACCTACAATTCTAAAAAGATATGATCGATGAAAATCTTGATCTTCAACTCCTTGACTTTCATGAAGTGACACCGCCTTTTTAAACTACAGCTGTTAGCTACTTGGCTCTTACGTATATTCATTAAATTTATTAATCAGAAACATATTATTAAAATTTTACCTTCAACTCTTCAACCCTGGTAATGTAGGTGCAACTTGCTTAAGCCACATGAGTTTGGTTTATGTTACACATATATTTTTGATAGGTTTCTAAACAAGGCATGTTACTGCTAATGTTACTGCTTACAAGTAAATTGAGCTATAGCGTTTCATATAGGATGGGTTGTGTTGGGACATGAGACAAAATATAACACTAAGCCAGCAGGGCGGGGCAGAGCCCTGTGAGCGAGTGCGTCTAGTTTATATAATAATATATTCAAATCTTTACACCTTAATACAATTTATAAAAGCGATGTAAGTTATGGCATAGGGTTAGGTTTAGGTTAAATTTTACATATTGAAGGTAGAATTTACGTTTGTATTTATGTTTACTTATATATTTATATTTACAAGGCAAAGGTAATGATAATATATACTAATTGAAATACAAGAGTCTGCGCTCATATACTCGTAGGTTATAGTTTCTTTGTCGTGATCCAAACTTAGGGACTATGTACTAATTATTTTTTACTTTTATGTGCCATGGAAGGTGGTTTTATTTTTTGTTAAAATTTTTGGGATAAGGGTCGATCAAAATGATAGCACGGACACGCTCAAAACGTAACGGGGTGTATGTTGCGTTCAATGCGACGACCCACGTGGTGGAGCGGTCACCATACCGGTATGACATGCAATGGGTCCCGGGTTCGATTCCCGGCCAGCCCGAAAATTTAATGATGAGTTTAGATTTTTGATCTAGGTCTGGGTATATGTGTATTCGTGTATTTGTGTGTCCATGCCACCCACAACATAGGAGAAAATTCTAGTGTGGGGCTATGAGTGTAAAAAGCGTTTGTTTGTTTGTAATGCGGCAAACGACCAAGGTAAACACTTTAAAAAATATATAACTGATGTGTAAGCTATACAAAGAAGCTTTTATAATGTGTTTTGTCAGAATTAACTGCAAAGGTATATCCATGGAGGAGGAGGAGGGGCGTTACTTAGGCGCTCAGGGCTACCAAAATTTATTTAAAAATCATGTGCGTCCGTGACCACAAGGGGACGGCATTATTTCAGAAACAGGACGTAATCACCTCCCAAAATCAAATTTAATTTACTGACGTCCAACCGTGACAAACGATATTCTTATATTCCTTTTTTTAGAAAGACGTTTTTTTATTGGCCGTCAAGTAAGTCCGGCTGAGTTAAGCCCCTGAAACGAAAATTCTGAATGCCATGGTGGGTACGAAAGTTATCTTGAATAACTTCGAATAAACTCGGTTGAGAAATAAAATATAAAAAGGCATTGAATTGATTTTTTCCTTAATTTTGGTGCCTTTTTGTAGACTCGGTCTTACGGGTAATAGACCTACTATTACCCGTAAGATCGAGTCTATATTGATTATTTATTTTTTATTGATGACCTTAGGCGATTCAAAGGTATGCATAAAATATTTTTTTACATTCAAAAATTTATTTCCGCAGTTGGAAAGAATTAAAAACGAGCAAGATTATATAATATGAATGAAATATTAAATTATTGTCGATTTTCTCGCATGTTACAAGTGTTTTTATACAATAATATAGTCGTTAATGCTCGGCCACGTTTAAATGGGCAGTACACTCGACCACACGCTCGAGTAACATAATACTTGCAGCGTTGATCTATAACAACAACAACAACACCGGCCGCTGCTGCAGGCGTTCACACCGAGCGTGCACGCCGGCGGCAGCCTCCTCGCCTGTATGTGTCTTAATACATAATGTACTTATTGTCCTGATCAGGATCGACACGAGTACTTAATGTACATTGCACGTATTCATTGTGCAGAGGAAATAAAAAAAGTTTTATTGTTTAATGTATAAATACTACATAGTTTTAATATAACAGATACATGCAGATTACTTTTAGGGGGACCGTGTTAGAAATGAAATTAAACAATTTTCTATAAAATATTGACCGAACATATATGTATATAAATAGGCCAAAATATTAGCTATTACTGGTTTATCTCTGTCTTAAGAAATAACAATTATAAATTCAAGAATAAGTAAAGAGTTATGTATAAAATTACTGGAGAAAGTGAAATGGAAGTGCTCGTGCAGGGTTACCTGGCGGTGGACGGCGCAGGAGCGCGCGGGGCGGCGGCGGCTGCGGCGGCAAAAACTGGTGTTGCACAGGCGGCTGGCTCCAGCCCGAAGAGTCCGTCCCCATGTCGATGTATCCGTGGCGGTCCAAGCGGCGCGCCGGCCAGCATCGCGACCGTGCGCTGTTCACTTCCGCGGTAACGAGCTCAATCGTGGAGGCTTAAAACGCGCGACGAGGACGCGACCGATCCCGGGGCGATGCGAAGCGGGATTGAGGAGCCGCGTCCGTAGGCTGCGACTCGCACGTGGCGCCGAGTGTGCGGCGCGCGGCACGCTCGCCGGCAACGTGCACGCCGCGCGCCACGTGCGCGCCCCCGCCGCCCCCGCCGCCCGAGCCGAGCTCCAACCTAACCCCCTCAACCTACACGACCCAGGTAAGCTCCGAAATTACCAGGCTCCGGAAAAAAACTGGGAACAATGCGGACGCGACGACCATGAAATATTCTTGAAAAAAGACTTTTTTTTATTGAAATAAGAGTACGAACTTATTATTTAACGATTCTACGGTTAAAACCGCGAAACTTGTAAACAGCCGGCCGGCAGAGTGCGGGCCCGAGCACTGCTCGTCTCCGCGCCGTCGCCGGCTGCGCGTCCGCCGCTGCCTCTCGCACTACCACATCTCGTAACGCATGCCTCATTGGACGTAGCCAATTGTTAACGAGGTTATATTTGAACAAAAAAAAAATATCGTGTACTATGTATATTAACTTGGATGAACCAAGAATGTTAATAATTCGAATTGTTATAATATATGCAACTCAGATTAGGTTTATGTCTTTCATTTTCATTTTCTGGTCTTAATCTTAAACGTTATGAAAAACTAGATAAAACCTATGATCTAACATGATTATCACTACGAATCCAAAATTGACATGACATTCACGATGTCCTTCCGTGAATAAATAAGAGGTGGGACCATACGTGTGCCTATTTCTATAGCAGTATTTAATGTACATATATTACTCGGATTCTAAGTACAGCAAATCGCTGTATGGTTATAATATCTGTTGGAAGATTTTCAAAACCAAGCATGAGAAAAATACAACAATAACAGGAAAATAGAGATGTGTCATAAGGAACTTGCTTCATGCTGCTGATACCGATGTATAGGTTTATATAGATTTCAAACCTTTTGGTATCCCGTTATTTTTAAATGTTAAATTTGATTTGTAGTGGCTAAATAAACGTAGCAGGGCTACCAATGGCGTAGCCCGTAGCTCGTAGTAGCGTAGCGCCGTCCCGGCGCGCACCCCTGACGTCGTAGTGGCTCGTAGTCTCTCTACGCGATCTTATTCCTACGTTGCGACCGTTAGTAAACAAACAAATCGCAAGGGTTACAACCAAATACATGGACTAAATAATTCCCAAAAGTTAATATTCTAGTTTGATATCAGTAAATAGAGTTTAGTTTTATACTACAATAAAAAGAAATAGTTGATATTATTCGCATTTAACTATTGCAGTATTAAATGGGTGGGTTAATCTTCAGTTTTATAAAATTCTTATCACCATGGAAAACTGACTTAATTTTTTATCTAAAAAGTTTTATTATTTTAGAAACACGCAAATGCACTAACTGCTACAATTGAAGTAAGTCATTCGAGACTATCATACGCCTACCTGTGACCCGTTAGCCTTATTGTGAAGTTTAGTTGCAAATAGTTTACGTAGTGGTGACAACCGCTATAATATAATCATACATGATTTGTGTCATACTCAAATGGTTACATGTAATGTCTTAATCGAAAATATTTAAACACACTACCGAGTGTATGCGAGACTACGTCCATAAATGATCTCCTTTAACAATTATTTTTTTTAATCTCATTTATTTATATGTAGTTTTTATATAAACTGGTTGCCCGTCGCAGTGATCGAAATTTGACCGTAATAATTAATAAAAAATAAAAAAAAATGATTTTTACCGCAGTCTTCGATGAATATATATATTTAGTTTTTAACATATAAGTTCTTAAATTCAATAGGCTATATTTTGTTTTCGATAACATACATTACGCCATCACAGTAGTATGTTGTATGTTTTGTATGAGCATTTTCTTTAAGTATTAGAAAAACACAATTTAAGAGAAAATTAAGTTTAATTCACTGGCGGCATTTAAAAACATTAATGCCTTTTTTGACATATATGTATTTGTGGACCGATTATCAAAATATTTTTTTATTCGAAAGAGTATACTCCTGAAGTAGTCCCATAGGCACCAAATTAGGATCTGATGACGGGATCCCAGGGGAATTGAGGGCAACCCTCAAATGTTGTAGGTATTAACAATGTTATACATATATTTTGTAAAGTTATTGAGACATTTGCAAATCGTCGTCATCGTTTCATGGCGTTAAGCTGATAAAGGAGCTCTTTAATGCTAATCATTAAAGAATTGTACCTTCCTGTGAGGTATTTTTAAATTTAAATAGCCATAAATATAATGATTACTAAGCAGATATACAATAACAAAATTTGACGTTCAACTCCTCAACCCTGATGATGCAGGGGCCCTGCGAGCCTAAGCCATAGGAGTTAGCCATTTGGTGCGTACGAATATACATATATTAAAATTGGTAAGCAGAGATTAATATAAAAAAATTGACCTTCAACCCTTTAACCCTGATGTTGCAGGGTACTGAAATCTTAAGCCAAAAGAGTTAGCTTGTTGTTACGTGTAGCTTGGTGCTTACGGATATATAATAAGATTATTATACGAAGACATGTAATAAAAAACTTGAGCTGTAACTCTTCAATTCTGATGATGCTGGGGTACTGCAGGCCTAAGCCATAAATGTAGGCCATTCGGTGCTTACCATTTCGTAATAAGATTTAGCTATTTGGTGTTTGATTATTATGTACAATAATATAATATTAGAAAAGATATAAAATGAAACATAAGCTAACCAGAGACATTTAATAAAAATGTTTACCTTCAACTCTTCAACCCTGATGATGCAGGGGTACTGAATGGCTAAACCGTAAGAGTTAGCCATTTAGTTCTTACAGATTTATAAGAAGGCTAGCTTTGCCACACAGTTTCACCTAATTAGAGAACTTCTATTAAAAAAACTATCATAAAAACATCACGCTATGATCACTAAAAGTAAATAAAGAAAAATTACACGGGGAACAGAAGAATAAAGGAACGCTTGGTAAAAGTATTAGTAAGGTCTTATAAAATTTGGACATCACAACCGTTCCGTAAGGAGCCTACCACGCGTCTGCGCCGCTTGGTATGGTACGTCGCTGGCAGTGCTTCTAGATCGTGATTACAAAATTACAGTTTATCCCACTTTAAACTAATGTATTTTTTACAAAATTACAGTAAATTACCGTTTAAAGACTTGAAAGAAAATTTACGTAGACGAAAAAAAAATCATTCCTCGATTAAATTTCGAAATAAACTATAAATATTATAAAATTCTACTATTATTGCTTAAAAATACGTTGTTGGCAAATATAGTAGAGACCTACTGTATTTTTACCATTACAGAATACAGTAAAATGTTAAAAATACAGTAGTTACAGTACACTGTAATTACATCTGGAAGCATCTCGAAGCTTCACTTCTTAGAAGCGACATAGTCGCCAAGCGCTATCCCACCTCCCGCTCCCGTCAACATTAAGGCGCGCGTGATTTTTGAATATTATTTCGTTGCATATTTATTGTAAAAGTATGATAACTCATACAGACCATTTTTCGGAAACATGGCTCTCTAAAGTATGATCCAAATATTATAAGTAAACGACGAGCTTATTCTGTATGTACCACCCCTCGATTCAAAACAGCTGTAGCTAAACGA
>MOOZ01000384.1:93193-109547 GCA_002930495.1 Cecropterus lyciades
TCATAACATGTGCATCATAAACATGAAAATAAAGTTATTTTAATTTCAAAAAAATATATTTTCAAATAGTAATGTTATGTTAAAAATAGGAAAACGAAATTGAAAATTCTTGTCGGACTACTGGCACGGACCTGTTTTCTTGTTGGACATTTTTTAATTTGAACGAAAAATACACTAATCTATCATGTAATTTGTTTGTCCTATAGTTACTAATAAAAAATATGATCTGTGGTATTGAAAATTTCTGAGTGTAGGAGAACGTACCACGTGATTTGTCGCACAATAAGGCTGATAAATTTTAAAAATATTATGTAAGCAACAAAATAAAATCAGCTGGTTAGTAATTATTTTTCATGACGTCGTTATTGAGGCATGTTGCAAAAAGGGGACTGTTTGATAAAACCATACATTTTGTAGGACAAATAGTTTTTCGAAAAACTTAAATAAATATAATATTTACCAAAAAGCAACCGGTTAGCAATAATATTTTAAATGTGGTCAAATTAACATATTTAGTCCCTGCTACCTGCTATTGTGTTAGCTACAATCGACAGTCGTTGTTAGGAAAGAAGTTAGGCATCTCATCGAAATGAAGCTACTCTCGAAAATGTTTTTTTGATAGTAATAAGTGGTAAAAATGGACGACGGATTCCGAACTATTATTTTTGAAAAATATTAGTTATTACTTAGTAATACCCCTTTTATGCATAATCAAAAAACCGGCCAAGTGCGACTCGGATTCGCGCACGAAGGGTTCTGTACCATTGTCAATAAAAACAGCAAAAAAAATAACGTTTGTTGTATGGGAGGCCTCCTTAAAGATTTATTTTATTTAATTTAATTATTTATTTTTAAAGTTAATACATAACTAAACATTCTGAATATTTCCAGCGTCTATCTGTTGCCGTTAATAATCGAATCGTCAGATATCGATCAGTACAAAAAATTACGTTAATTGCTTGAAATTCCCCGTTAAATATATATTTTATTCTGTTTTTGTCGGTATATATTCTGTTGTTATAGCGGCATCAGAAATACATCATCCGTAAAAAAATCAATTGTCTAGTTTTCACTAGAATAATAGTAATAAGATAAAGACTGGTGACAGACAGACGAACAGGCGGACAGCGGAGTATTAGTAATAGGGATCCATTGTTACTCTTTGGATCAGGAACTCTAAAAATTACTTAGCTTATTTATTCTTTCGAAGTGTAACATGGTTTACCAGAAGGTAAACCATGTTACACTAAAAGCATATAAATAACAATATATTAATAATCATCAGCTTCATCTATATTTCGTCACTAGCAAAATTGAAATACCAAATTTAAAATGAAGAACTTTATGCTTTGTAATTTTAGTTGACAAACATCCTCCTTATATAAGCAATGGGGCACGAAGCCTCGTGAACTCAGTTGCGCGGAGTGTCGAAACAGAAACACATAATTTCAATTGTTTGATTGTTCGAGACGCCACCGCCTCCAAGTAAGGCCTAGCGTACATTTACTACTTTAAGCTGAAACTGTTTAATTATACGTAACATGTATATAGAAAAAAATGTAGATCCGCATAACACCAACTAGATACTGGTACATTTTTTTAAAACTTAATATAAGATCGACTTCTATGCCACAAAAAGTTAAAAATGATTGAAATATATGTTATTTACGAATACTTGACGATTAGATAACATCTTCCTTTTGGGAAGCCGGTTAAAAATCAAAATACTACATCGATCGCGTTTTGATATATAGTTTTACAAGTAATGACCGAAAATTCAATGTGAATTGCATCGACTAAACAATTAACTTCTGACTTTTCACAGACAAGCGGTCAACAGGCGAAACGCGTACTGGTAGTAACTAATAGATCGTTGATGACGAAATCGAATATACGCATTAACATCGACTACTATTTGATCTTTGTGAAATTATACAAACTAAACTATTAGATAACAATCGCATGTATGCGGTAGGCCTAACGCTACCTCTTGTGCCAACTTATAAATGTTCTTTGGACAATACGTAACCTTTCCTCATTGAACTTATTTCTAAAACGCTGAATTTGAAACAAAAGTAAATGGGAAACCAAAAAAGTACAGAATGAAAAAATAACTTTCTGCTCTTTTGATGATTATATTTTGTAAGCAGGGAATGCGCGTTGACGTCGTGTAGTCTTTATATAACCTGGGAAAAGGTTAAATGCGTTATGGAATAAACATTAAGAAATTCTACTTTGGAGCAAACGGTCAAGTGTTTCGATACAAGATACTATTAGATAATGATGTAAAGTAGGTCCAGATAAACAATAACAGATATGAGCAATTTTCAAAATAAAAAACTTGCACATTACCATTTCAAATAAAAAATGTATCCAGATACTATTATATGTGAAATATTCATCATTACGTTGTTCGTAGATGTTAGAGACGAATTGAACATGACTTTGGAACGAGTGTTATTCTATAGCCAGGTCGTTTATGAAATATAAGCCTTTTAAACGGCTCCGAGTAAACACGCACGTGCGTGAAGACGCGCGTGGCGGCGCGCGAGTAATGCAATTACGCTGCACACCCGCACGGGATATTATATTGGAGCAACGTGGCCTATGCACCGCGGCCACTCTTCACACGCAATGCCTATATTTAAATTGACTAAACATTAAACGAATGCTTCGATTTAAAACTTAGGAAAACGTGAATATTGAAATCGCAACTACTCGTATCAACTCGGACGTGAGCGACAGTAACCACTGGACTCTCCATCAAACCTTAATCATAATTATAAGCATTAAATTACTTGGATGATGCCTTGAAATGGTTTTATCTTTACGTTCCTCTGCTGAGCTATATCCCACTTGTTTCTTCTTACAACCGGATAAGGGCTGGAGCAGTCTCCGTCATTCTATTATAAAAGGAAGGTACAATATTTAAAATATATTATTACCAGGTGGTAAGGGGCAAGTGAAGAGCACTATTTACAATGGGTCTGGCGCTCACCACTAGCATCACTGCATGTTCACTTACATTTACTATTAGGGCTGTCACATTTTTGAAGGAAAATAGGATTTATTACTAAATATTGCGAAAATATTGTACTTTGGAAAAATATACGTATATACACTACTTTTTTTCGCAGAGCCAGTTTAATTTAGACTAAGACTACATTATTTTCCTTTTTTCTGTTGGCGATTATTTGTCAGTTTGTCAACCAGCTTGTTTATTCAGCTGGGATTAATGAGTTAGCGCCGACGTTCTGACAGATTATATGCAGAAGTAGTTGATACATATTTTGAGAGAACTTTTAGGAAAGAAGTTAGTATTCTTGCATAACAGGGCCATAACCTGGCCTTTACTCCGTACGCTGTTGCATGTGGTGAATGACGTTGACATGATCAAGTGCATAATGGTGTCGTAATGTCGTAAAAATTCTTATATGACTTGTAATTACGAACATTTAACAGAATTTATAAACGATACCTGTATAACAAACATTACTAATAATATGTACAGTTTTCATTGCATTTAACGCGGCTGTTATAAAAAATAAGGTGGACCACGAAGGAATAAACATTATACACGTTTGCATGTTCATGATGAAAAGTTTCAGATTGAAACCTTATTCTGAAGAAATACGAGTATGCTTGTATGTATTCTCCTGTACACGGAACACGTGATGGCCCTAACTCGATTACAGCTATGCAAACATTCACGATTAATACTTATCTATATAAATAATTCCGTCAAGGGGTACGGTAGACTTGATTAAAACCTTACCTAAGTAATAAAACATTAAAAATATTGATTTCGAGTCGACAATATATATCCGCAAAATGCGGATTTTCCAGTATTTTGTTAAATTCTAATGGTGCAATCAGTCGCCATATTGGCCACACGAATGCCATCTTGAATACCTTAAAGCCAATTCACATAATAACAGGATAAACATGCCACCTAGCGGCGTTATTTACCTTACATAATTGTGATATTCTATACTAGATGGCGTTATAAAATTTTACCTCGCGTTTCTGCATCACGCTGCCGCACTGTTGAGATTGAGAAAGTGTTTAGGTTCGTATAAATATGCTCGGAATTTGAATTTGGGTGTCAGCTACTACAAGTGGTGGCGTCTAGTGAACTGGCAGCTTTTACGAGTATCTGCTTCTAAGTCTAAGGTGTAATCCCTTTTAGTTTATTATAACTACAAAAATATCTACCTACCTACATATATAGTCACATTTCAACCGAGAGAAGCCGGGTTTTCATTGAGTAATAGAATAAATTGAAACCTTAACATATTTTACCAATTTCTAACATTTAAATTTCTTCAGTATATAATAATGCAAACAAAAAACAACTTGGTGTTAAATATTACCGCCAGATACGAACGTATACCCATACGTTCGTATCTGGGTACACCTAGGTTCGGTACAGCCAAGCTCCGGTATACGAGGATGTACACACCGTCAACTTAAAATGATTCAATGGATGGTGGCGCTGATTATAAGTAATCTAAACGAAATTTATATAATCTCAATTTACCTAATTAATATTTAGGTATGGTAGTTTGATATAATAAAATATATTCTTCACCGGTTTTGGAAAATCAACCGCTAACAAGGCGATATAGGGATTGAAAGTTTTTTTGAAAGTCCGCCAATTTTGAATCGAGCTTAATGTAATTTAGTATTTGGGTTATTGAATTCATATAATGGAACATATATGTCACCGGTTTCGGAAAATTGACCCCTAAGAAATAGAACTTTTAATCGTAATGAAGCGTAAGGTGTTTTTGAATTATTTTATATTGACTCTTCTTTTACCGATATATTTCAATAGAATGTTTACAATAATTAACTTGTAGCACCTCACGCTTAATTACGATAAAAGTTTTTTTTCTTATCGCTCTATTTTTTAACACATATGTAGAAAATTATTTTCGACTTTTTAGTTCAGCTAGTTAAAAAGCGCTTTTTAGTTTACAAATTATAACTAGGTAAAAAAATAGAAAATAAATAATATTATTTATTTTCTATTTTTTTAGTTACCTAGTTACAAAAATGTTTTTTTTTAGTTTTTTAAATTATTATTTATTTTAATCAATTAGCTATCCCACAATAGCGATACTGCTACTATTATGCATAAAATAAAGTTTGAAATAGCGAACGAGCATGCAGTTCATCTTATGCTAAGTGGTCACTGCAGCCCATGGACACTTAAATCAACTCCATGTGTAGAACAGGGGTGCCGCTAGTGTCTGACCGAAAGTTGATTTTTGGCAAAAGCCGAAGCCGAGGTCGAGTGTCGGAGGTCGGTGTTTAAAAACGATAAGAAAATGACTTCCAAATTGTTTAAAATTAATAATATAACAATTGAAAAACTTTTGTATATAATTGTTAATGTTTATTATGTGTAAAAAAAACATCTAGAGCTGATATTTGAAAATTTTGAAATAATGTGCTTTTGAAACTCAACTGCCGAAGCAATCCCACTCGGGTGTCTGTGCGCTTGCCTCCGCGTCTTGTTATAGTTTTCTTCAATTTTTTCGTTTTCTCAAAACCTTCAGCTTCGGCCGAAGCCAAAGGTGGCCGAAGCCGAAGCTTCGGTCAGACACTAGTCGAAACCCTTATCATATCCTCATACTGTGAGACGATGTTAGTAAACTGCTGATTTAAATAATTGTAATTGACGACCCGCGTGGTGGAGCGGTCAACATACCGGTCTGACACGCAGTGGGTCCCGGGTTCGATCCCCGGCTAGACAGACATCTGAATGATGAGTTTATATTTCTGTTATGGGTCTGGTTGTTTGTTTATTCGTCTTTGCGTGTCCATGGCACCCACGACATAGGAGAAAATCATACTGTGGGGCTATGAGTGTAGAAAGCGTTTTTTTATGTTAGTCAGCAGCTCCACTTCATTCCACCGATACGCAGACTACTTGACGCTAGAAACAGTTGTGGCGGTGTCCTCCATTGTTTTGTTACAGTATCGCGAACTACAATAAACATACATCCACATTAAGGAAACGTTACTTTTGTCTCGGTACTTTATCCAAAGTTAAAGGGAGGATGAGTTATAATAAAACGTTTTGAGTGGCGGTAAAATGTAGATTTCAAAATCTTCACGGAGGGATTACGAGTTAACTCTGTACACGGGCTTTTTATCGAGCCTGGAAAGCTTGAATCTATAATAATTATATATTTGACAATGTGTGTCAGTATAGAAAAGATATCAATCAATTGTAAAAGTAAATCTATGCAATGCAAGTCGCATTCCAGTGTAAATGACATTAGAAATAGAAAAACTCACGATGGGACTATAGAGGAAACAAATCTTTAAAGAACATAAAATTACATATTGCACGTCAAACGCATAGCGTGCTCTATTCTCACTTTGACAGTGACAGCCCATGCTTTTATCCCGTATATATTGCACTTCCACGGTAATATGAGCTCACGTATATCAAGAGGAACACTATTTAAAACATTATATACTTCTCAAAAACACTAAGTGCAATATAATATCAAAAAAAGTGATTAAAACTATTTTTTGGTGGACGTCGTATTTATGTTTTAAGAAAAATACCCGAAAAACTTCACTAATCGAGTTAATTTCTTTTTCAATCGCTTCAGAATTATTTTGATTGAATACCTATTTAAAATCACGGTCTAATTCAATGTTCTTCAGTTATAAATAATAGAAAATAAAAATGCAATTAAATTCCACTATAGTCATAAAAAAATGGAAATCGATGATCAATATGTCATTGAGTTCATATCAATTGAGAAAAAATGTAAAATTTATAGAATTATAAATCTATAAATGTGATTCTGTTTATTTCAAATATTATTCCACTATAACTCGATAATTATTATTTATATTAAAACAATGGTAAACAATTGTATTACCTATGAATTCAAATAATTACATTTTCTTTGATAATATGTGGTGCCATCTATATTTAGTTATAGTTCAATAAAAATATTTAAATCTCAAATTTTTAAATCTATTATCAAATATTTTACTCCTATTGATATGGAAGTTAATAACATACAGCTAGGTAGAGCCACAGAAAAATTACTTTAAAGGACAGGATTGCTTTTATTACTTATCCTCCTGAATTGGTCTCAAAAATATAATTTAGGATTCCAGAGTGATAAGTTTTTTTTTAACGCAGAGAAATCCACATGAATCCCCTTTCTACCTGGGGGTGCAAGAAGGTATTTTGGACTACTACGCGCGTTTGCTGCGCGTCAACGTCAGCCAGCTCTGGTGTTAACGCCACCATCTACGTCCCGAGAGGGAGGGACTCCTCTCAGTGGTATCCCTCATGAGATAAGCGTGCAGAACGCACACACGACCCGTATCTACCTCCGTGGGCTCATGGAAATGAGAAAGAGATGCTTTCAGCGAATGCCACTCTCCGGCGTCCCGTGGCCTGCGACGAAGCGCCTGGGAAGATGGGTCATCTTCTCTGACCATCTTCGCCGCAGCCTTCGGGAGTATCACTGCTTTGCAGAAGGATCGCACCGCCTGCCACTCTCGACCATAGCGCGGACCACGGTCGGACGCGAAAGGTCGGCTCCCAATACAAACATACCTCTCTAGCGTTTGCTGGGCCGTCTCGTTAAGGCAATTGACACAGTCATGGCACCCGGCTGTCGGCTCCCGCCCGATCAGACACAGATAACTTACGAAACAACCATCAACCCGAGATCACTTGAGTTAGCCGGAAAGTCAGGGTGCCGAATCGCCTAAGCAACCACTGCTGGAAAATTGGACAAATTGCTTCAATAGTTCGAAGGCACTAGGATGTGCCAGCCTGGACATCTACGTGTCAGTTGCCCGTTGACGCAGTTCAACTCTGTGCCTTTCCACTTCCTACGATAAAGGCGGGTGGCCACTGGATTGGCGCGTCTCCTCACGCCACTATTGTAGCGACGCTAGGGCTCTCGCTTTCAAATCCCAGGGCAACGAACGCCCACCATCACGTAGGCTGCCTTACACGAAATCGTGCGACAGCCACGTATAACCCTGTTCGCCATCACTCGTTGAACCCGCATCAACAGAGCGATCTTTCGGCGATTCAGAGACTCGGCCCACACAGGGGCCCCGTACAGAGCCATCGATCTCACGATGCCCGTGTAGAGACATCGACACGACGTCTCTGGCCCACCAATATTCAGCAGCAGCCTACCCAAGGCCGCACCATCCTCGTAGCCGAGGCACTAGGCATTCCATTTTTGGAGTGTTGATAAGTTTAGAGTGATTAGTTTAGGTCAACCAAATAACTATATTTGGTTGACTTTAGAGCTGACTAAGTCACACTTACTATTTTTTTTTTAATTACAGAGCGTTATAAGACTTGCTCTTTTGGATTTTATGGATTTATGAGTTTGTTTGCTTATAAAGTCTCTACTGATCAACATCATGAAATTCCACACCCATTTTCAGCATATATAAATTGACCGGTATTTGTAATTATTTTATTAACAAAAAAGATAGATGATCATGATACATTTAAATTATTCCATTATTTTTCTTTCGGTAAGAATCATAATTATTGATATATTTTTGAGGTATGTTACATAGAAAGATATAGAAAATGAACGATCAGTGGAAGATTGCGGCTACTGGAAAATCCCTTCTGAATGTCCTAAGTCCTGTGACCGTAATCGCAGATCCGTGCACTAAGGATTTGCCTCCGGTAAATACTAAAGAATTATAGCCCACAGATAATCAAGCTCTCTCTCGACAACAATAGTAGTTAAAAACGGTATGTACATAGGTTAGTAGGTAATTCAAAAACGATATTTACACACTCGTGTTAGATCATAAAGGAATGTGAAGCAAATTTGGCACATGTAGCAACTAGTCGGTGTGATGGAGAAAAATACAGTATTCAGTAGTTAGTGATGCCAGAAATAAATATATCCTTAATCGTGGAATGCGGCGAACAGGAGGTACGAGCGACGGCGAGCTCGCTACTTACCGTACTTCTTGTTGAAACTCGCCCCGTGACTCAGAAAATCTGAAACAATATTTATCCTTTAAGAACATATGCTTCTAGCCCCGGCGATCCCGCTCGTCCCTACTTTAACATTGCCTTTCCTTCGTTCTGATGATTTTAATATTCTACCTATGTTGGCCGTCATGCTCATATCGGTAATGAAGTTAGCAAATTGCTAAAATAAAATAATAATGGTAAAAGACATTCCGGAGTAAACATATCCATTCATGTCCCGATAACACGTATATCCGTAGAAAAATAAGCACGTGTATCGCAAATAGGTAAACGAGCGAAGCGCCGTTCGATATAATTAGGAAATACAATATTAGGTAGTAGGTTGTAGGGCGGTAGGCCTTATATGTTGTATATCGACAAAAAGTTAGCAACGATATAGTTGGAATAGATATTAGATGTAGTTCACATCAATGAGAATAATTTGTTGGTTAGCAAATAAAAGAAGTGATATTCAGTTGTTACAAGGATAAAAAATTACACAATACTTTTTTTTTACGAATTACCTACCCATGTGTAAAGTTTTCTCTATACTGAGCTTACTATTACCTTATTACCTTATTCGACTTCAGAATTATGTACTATGTATGTAAGAAACCAACATATATTTAAATTATTTATTTGCTTTTGGGGTATAGCAGTCGATGTCAATTTTTTTTAACAAAAAAAAAATTCACGCTTTTTAGTGATGATACACTAATATTTATGTTATATATAATATCACCTACTTCGTTAATATACATTTACACGAAAGCATAAATTTAAACATAAATACAAACGCACATTCAACTTCCAGCATAAATGTAAATTTAGTCCTAAGCCATGACTAACAAAACTTTTATAAATTATATAGAGGTGAATAAAGGTTCAGTCTGTATTTATGTGAACTGGGCGCACCCTATCGCAGGGCGCTGCCGCACTCTGCTCGCTTAGTTTTGTTTTCTATTATGTTCCAACCTAACCTAATCCATCCGATATAAAGCACTACAGCTCAACCTAATCCTATGCCATAAATTAGGCTTGCAGTACCCTGCATCACCAGATTTGTGGAGTTCAAAGGTCAAAATGTTCATTTTATATCTCTGCATAGTAATCTTACTGCATATACGTAAGCAATAAATGGCCAACTTCTATGGTCTAGGTTCGAGTACCCCTGCATCATCAGGTTTGAGAGTTGAAGATTAAAATTTTCATAGTATGTATCGTATCGTATGCTCGGTAATCTTATTATTATATTCGTAAACACCAAATAGCTAACTTCATTGGTTTTGGCTAGCAGTATCCCTACATCATCAGGATCGACGAGTAGAAGGTCACATTTTTGATTATATCATTTCATACTAGGAAATGTTCACTTCAAGTTTCATTAGAATCGGATCGGTAGAAGCTGAGTTATTCGTCTCTTTGTCGCGCACACACTAAGTGTAAATTTAAGACTTATGTGGTTTTCTCATGGATGTCTTTGTCAGAACTGAACCAAGTTAAAACGGGACCCCACAGGAAGCACCAGCTTCGAAATAATAAAAAAATTGAAGTTCAAACATTAAAAAAAAAACAGTCTAATTGAGAAACTCCTCCTTTTTGGGAAGTTGGTTAAAAATTATAGTAATTCGTAATAAACTAATAATAATATTAAAGAAGTTACATCAATAATTGTCAAAACGAAACTGACATACTTAAATAGTAGTAACAGTAAGAGGTCACAAAATCATTTCATTATCAGCATGTATGCCGTACGAATATTACTGAAGGAAATAAATCTTATCTATCAATCTAAAGTTCCATTCATAAAATTTTAATTTAGAAATGAGCATGAAGTTTAAACTAAACATGAAGTTTAGTGCTCCAATCTGACCGCATCGCAAAGTGCTCATAAAATGAATAGTGTCGCCATCTACATGAATTCTGCGAAACTCTTACAACCTACCTAGAGCACGTTCCGCTTTACCTACGGACGTCAGTAAGTAGTTACACGTTCCGCCGCGACAGATGGTGTCGCTCCGATCGCGTATCTGAAATATGGCCAAATGAAAATACCTCCGACCCATAGATGGACTTACCGTTCCGATTCATAACCGTAGATCGGTAGTAAAATCACAAACAAAAAAAATATATATTCATAACACAGTTGAAAAGTAAAAATAAGTTTGTTGCGCGATACGAAAAACTTATGAATTTATGTCAGAAAGTAGAGCGCGGTCACATGTGCGTACTATGACCGGAACATAGTGGGTTGCGATTGGTGCGAAGTGCGAAGTCGGTGCAGCAGGACGCGCCGCGATTGGCCGGCGGCGGCGCGGTCGGTAAGGCAGCACGAGCCCTCGCACGTGACGAACACGCCTGAAGGCCGAACCCGATTTTTGCATAACGACTAATAGATGGCGCTACCATCCACGTTGTTTACAACTCGCTTCATCTCCTCGACTATGACATAATTTCACATAATCGACAGTAGAGCGACAATAACAAAAGTGAGTAACCGCGCGCACCGCGGACGGAACTTTTCCTCTTCAGCACGCGGCGCGGTGGCGGCGAGGTAGCGGTACGACACGGCCTTGAGCGTGACTATGTTTTAATGAACGTACTGCTGTAACGATGCTCGCAGTCGGTAGATGAGCGCTCTAAACAAAAAATTAATTGAATGGCGCTACATGCGACCTACGTGAGATTGATGACGCGCGATGAACGATGACATCGCTCACCGGCACTATTACATCACGGCAATTACCATTTCAATTATCCGAATGTAGGTGAACGGAGCGGAGAAACATTTTTTGCTAGAAAAAAATCAACTTTAACAGAGACTTACTCAATAACAACAAAAAACATCATCGATTAAAATACATAGGCGAGAGCCAAGTCCCTAAGACGGCCACACGACTACTGTGATACTAATTCAAACGCACGGATCGCCCATGAATGAAAAGCTACCATTTATAAATAACCGCATTATATTCTCGGATATAGGTTTTCGCCCACTATTGATTATTGTTTAGTTTAAAAACAAAAATAGGACTTGACTTTAAGGCAAATTTTCTTCAAATAGCTATTCAAAAAATGTACCTACGAATATCAGACACCTACGGATAAGCAATTTCTACCCAGAATATTACAAAAATAAATGACTTACATAAAACAATAAATTTGAATATTACAACAATAATATTCTTTGTATTTAATTTTTGTATTTCTTTGTATATAATTTTTGTACTCGCCCTATATTTGTTAGATTTTTATACTTGGAAACTCTGATCTGTTATGATGAAAGGTCTGAATCTGAATTTTTGTAGGAATTTTAAAGGTGGTGAACCGAGTATAGTTCCAACGGGGGAAACACCACCGCCACACGTGTTCCTAGCTGGAGCACTTCTTGCGTAGAAGGTCTTGGTAAACGATCGCCATCATTCTCGGGACTGGGAACGGATTAGAGATTGAATTCAGATAGAACCCGAAGATACTTACAGATTTCCATGGACAGCATTGACGATATACCATCCAGAGACCAGAGCGCACAAGTAATGTTTTATTGCAAGAACACACTTGTAACGTTTTATATTTAAAGTAAAAACTTAAAAAAAACTTTATACCCAGGCACAACATAACTAAGTACCCAGGTAGGTACTGAACCGAAGGCCGAAATAAAACTCAAACGAAAGCATGCCGACCGTTCCTGCCAATCCGTTCATTCACAGAGTCGAACGAATCTGAAAAACCTATCTGAATGTGATCCCGCTGGAGTACCGAGCACTCATCAATTACTCGTTTCGCCTGTTTCCTATTGCTTTCCTTTTACCATTCGTTCTGACGATTTAAAAAGTTAATTAAGTTGATTAGTTAAGGGTTTAAATTAAACCAATATTGCTAGCAGATAAGATTCGAGTGAAGCTATTATAAACAAATTTATTTAAGTTCTAAACTCTACTCCGACAGGTAAGTTTGAAGTGCCATGGAAACTTTAACTTCGCTAATTCGCGTCCAGTCGGTTCCAGTTACCGGGCTCCTGGGACTAACGAGTGCTTTACCAAACGAAGCCAAATCAGTCATATTGTAACTTAAAAAAGAAAAACAAGTTCAATACAATTATAACATAGGAAAACAACTATAACGTGAATAAACAATACAATATTAATAACACAATTTTGAAGCGACAAAATTGTGTTGTGGGGGAGAACTTGCCTTAACGTTCACGCCATGTACAAATACATTTTCGGCAGGCCTGGTGGACTAAATCCTTCTCATTGTGGCAGGAATTATATATATAGATATATGTATATATATATCGATTGACCAGTGGCTTGTGGGTAGTTGTCCGCTGCCACCGTATTGGAAACATGTCACCTCTATTATCACGAGTGGCCCTTTATTTTCTCATATCCAAATTCAAATACTCAAATAATTACTCTCAAATTATTAGTGGTCTCTCTTTCAACTCCCAACTTCGCTTAACTTCATTATACATATTACTACTACAACTAATTACTTATACGTCGTTTATGATATATACAAACTCATGTAGTTTGCGGGACTATGTTAAAGGGCTTTGAACATAATGTTTAATGTAATAAAGTTGAAAACTGAATCTGTCTCAAGTATTCTACCTAGAACGATACTTCAGTTAAAGGATCTTGTGTTTACTTAATTACATTGTTCAGCAACTTATAATATAAATACAAAACAAATATACCTTGAGGAACAGGAGCTCAGCGGAATATATTTCATATCTCTGCAATTTCTGAAATTATATTTCTGCAGGTATTATTAAAGAATCAAATTGGAGGAAACTCAAAGCAGCTGCTACGTGAAATGTCCATAATGCTTGAATGTGTGTGATGTGTGTGTGTATGTGCATGTGATACCGCAGGAGTCAGGGCGCTCGTTTCATTGCAACAGTTACAGCAGTATAGCAATAATTGTTTTTTATCCTGAACCCCTTTCAGTTTTTTTATTTTAATTATAGGATATCTCTTAGTTTAGTGTGCCTTAGGCCAAAGGCCTCCTCTAACAATTTCCATTGTGCTCGATATCATGCAACCCTTCTCCAATTCGGACCTGCCGTTTCAGCTCATCCTCCCATTCCTTTCTTTGTGTTCTTCTGCTTCTTTTCACATCTCTAGGATACCCGTCCGTTACGATTTTTCTCCACTTCTCGTGGGTACTACGCATCATGTGTCCCGTCCATCTCCACTTCAGATTGTCTATTCTGGAAGGTACATCTGTGATTTTTGTCTTACTTCTTATAAAGTGATATTTTATAAGGGACCAGGTTTCACATCCATATTTAATACAAGGAAGAACACAGGTATTGAACACCTTCCTTTTGATACCAATACTAAGGTCAGTGGATTTCATAATCTCCTTTAATGACTAATACCTTTTCCATCCATTAGCAATTCTTCTTTTGACTTCTTTAGTGGTTATGTCCATATGTGAGATAACCTGTTCTTAATAAATATATTCTTCCACATATATAACAGGTTGGTTGTTATTTTTTAATTAGTTCCTGTCCGAATGTTTTAATATACTTAGTTTCATTTATATATTCATGGATAAACCCGCTTTCTCACTCTTACATCTAAGTAATCTTGTATCTTTTTTGTAGGTTCCCTGGTTATTCTTCAAACAAGACAATATAGTCAGCGAATCAAAGATGGTTAAGTTTTCGTCCATCAATACGTAATCAACATTGATCCCAGGTTAACTTTCGGAATATACTCTCCAGCATTGCAAAGAACAGCTTGGGGGACATCGGATCTATTTTTCAATGATTTGTTTGCCTGTTTGAATGTGATCTATCGTGGGGAAGTTTTTCCTGAAACCAGCTTGCTCCTTTGGTTGTTGCTCGTCAAGTGTGTTGCTTATTTGGTTCAAGATAATTTTAGAGAAGACCTTGTAAATGTTAGACATCTGGCTTATGGGTCTGTAGTTCCTTCTATGTCCCTCTACATCTATTTCTCTCTATGTCTTCTTCAGATGCACCAGTAAGTTATGGTAATATCGGGGCTCGAGGTATAAGCGTACGTAGATTTTGTTTTTCTAAGA
The DNA here is from genome assembly GCA_002930495.1 of Cecropterus lyciades. Lineage (NCBI taxonomy): Eukaryota > Metazoa > Arthropoda > Insecta > Lepidoptera > Hesperiidae > Cecropterus > Cecropterus lyciades. Next base: position 108,255 of record MOOZ01000384.1, read on the forward strand.
TACTACTTTCTACATAAATAGTACGTCCATCATTCTCAACACAGCGTACCGACGATGCCAATAAAAGATCAAGGGTAAATTTGTTCAATATCAATATCCATCATACGGCCTTACCCTTGCGCCGACTTTACTTCAACACCATCCACCTAATTTATAACTTGCCAGCGGACATATCGTGTGTTTAAAGATTAATTTTATGAATTCTCCGATCATAAAAGATGTGTTTTTTTTTCTTTTTACAAAGCAATAAATTAATAAATGAATGTCTTTCAGCACGTAGTCGCAGCCGTGTGAGCTACATCCGCGGCTGTGGATAATATATGACACAAAAGAGCTGGCCACGCTGTCTTTCAGATATATTGGCCTCGTTCACCTCGTTTGAGGGATAAAGATGTTTGCCGCGTTTTTGTTATTTTAGTAATCTTCGCATTAATGTTGTTACAGAGAAAGTGGACAGCTGCGACGCTTTAGAATATATGTATTAATATATAGTCGAGGCATTCTGTTTTTATTGCCGTGAAAATTGTTGAGATTTCCGTCTTTCATCGTCATTGGCTTGGCATTGACTTAAATTTCATTCGATTATTTTCAAGTTTTATTTAATTTTAGGTACAAAGGCGTTCTCCATATAAATATAATTTGATTCTAGCAAAATGAGCCACGATGTAGGAGAGGCGACGTGGCGCCAGGCGACAGCCGCATGTGCGCAACAACAGCGCTAATCTTATCTAAAACAATCGGTTATCCAAAATCTGACGTATCTTTACGCTGTTGATGTATTCCTAAAATAAATAAATTTAAAGACGTGTTACGCGAGATAACGAATGTGGGTAAGGAGTGACAAAAGATAAGCGGACTTGGGCCGACGCGTTATCGCGCTGCGGCACTGCGACGCTGCGGCGCTGCGGCTCGCGCCTCGCGATCAATCACGCGAACCTATTTATCACCACCGTTCACGTCGAAAGAGCTCCGACCTGGAGAACGACGCACGTCGTCGTCGTCACACTCTTCGTCAACTCTGATAGCTCATTTACACTCGCGTACGAGTCGCGAGACGAGGCACGAGACGAAGCACAAGGTGAGAGTGTAAATAGTCGCTCGCGGCTCGCCTCGCGTCTCGTCTCGCGCCTCGCAGCGCTCGCGTCCGGAGCGGTAATTTGGGCACGAGTCAAAGGACCTCGCAACAAACCCGAGTGTAATGTTTACATTCGCGCTCTCACTTCATTCAAGTTTTCAATCTTGTGCCGTGCAGATCAACCAAAATGGAGTGGTCCGAAAAGGAAACATTCCAGT